>JAHZNC010000509.1:0-27545 GCA_027744095.1 Zhuqinia jingwanae | reverse complement strand
GGAGAACGATGGGCGACGATTCCGAGAATAATGAGCACCAAGAAAGAAGAGGCGATTATAGTTCCCCTACCCTTGTTGTTGGCTCTTCTCTTTCTGAAATGACAGGGCAAGAAAAAGAATTCTTTTGCTGATGATGAGAGAGTATGTTTCTTTGTGTCTTGTGAGTTTAATAATATGGGTTGAGTGAGAGAGGATGTGTGGGGGAGTATCTTTTCCTTTTCCAACAATGCTGTTTTTGTGTGTGGTGGCTGACTATAAGCCCATGTCTGCTTCCACAATGTATTTACATTATAAAATAATGTATGTATGTACTTCTTCTTTTATTCACTCCATTCATTCATTCATTAAAATCTTTTGTCTTTCGTTTCATAAAAACCAAACAGAGATGGAGATGAGGCTGTGTGGTGCAATGTTGTGTTTGTGTTCGTTTGTCATCAGCATCAAATTGAATTGACACTACTTAGCATTCATTTTCATTCATTCATAAAAACTTCAGAGAAAATGTAGAGTAATATTATTGGGCATCATGATGAATCATGCATGAGAGTGCAAGTTGGCAAGAGGGGTACATATTTTCTTTGGAATTTTTTTTTATTTATGCAAGTAGTGCAAAAGAAGAAATGAGTTTTTGCATGAGACAACGTCTAACGTAGAAATAAGTTTTCCCGATGAAATCACCAGGTTATTCTTTGTGTCTGGCTCTACTATGGACTCACTGGAGGGATATATATTACCCCTAAATACCTTTCTCTCTGAATGAAAGCGTCGAATTTCTCTACAGAAAGGATACACACATTCTACATTCATTTCATATCATGTATCATCTTATCTTATTTCATAAAATCCCAACAATTGCAACAGTTCCAAGAAAACATGCATATATTTGATTTTGTTCGGTAAACCCCGTCCAGTCGTCGTTGTTGGCTCCTGCGCTAAAAAAACATCCTCTCTCTCTCTCCAGCAACAAAACGTACAAAGCACACAAAAAATGGACTTTCCTCGTAGATATTTTCCCTTGCTTTGCTGCTACTGCTACTGACAACTGAAAGCGATAAGCGATTCGATGAAAATGTTCTCTGATGCATTACACCAACAACATTGCGTTTGCATTAGATTGTATTAATTTATATAGAGTAGTCGCAAAAATGGATGTTATTATGAGTTATGATATTCATTTGAAGACAAAACAAAAGGAAGGGAATGAGAAATGAAAAATTTATATATGAATGAATCATTACACCAGTTAATTATACTCCTTGCATTTTTCGTAGTTCGTTCGTACTGGTTCTCTGTGTAACCTGTCTTCTGCACTCTGCACACACTTTTTTGGGCGTTCATTTTTCTTGCTGTATATATCTTTTCAACTTTTCAACCAACATTATTGCATTGCACACATTAATCTGGGGAAAAATTATATGCATGCATTTACAACAGAACTACATACTAAATACTTACAAAGTAAAGTAAAGTTTACATAAAACACCAAAAACGAATAAAAACATCAACATAATATTTAATCAAATTGTAATCAGCTAATCACGATTGCATCGGGAACGTATGTATATAGCAAAATAGCAATAGGAATACTACCGGTTTTTCTTTTACCTTCTCCATACACAATATACCTGAATTTTATGAATCCAATAAGAGCGGAGTCTTTTTTGTGTGTATCATTCTGCTTAAAACTTCAACCCTTCCACAACGAAGTGTGTTGTAGTAGATTTTCTTTCTTTCCTTTTTCTTCTTATTGATTGCGTCGTATGTTGGTGGCTGGTTTGTACTTTGTATGAATGTGGCTGGGACTTGGGACAGCTATACTGGGAAAAACAGAAAATTGCTACTCGTCCGAATTAAAAAAAAATATAGTACAATATATACCGGGTACATTTATGATATGATGAACAAAACTCATCTACGTATATATGCATAATTAAGCAATGGGTGGTGGGTGACGGCACCTCTGTCCAGTATGTATAATAAATTACACTAATTATAATTATTACAACTACTGAAGAGATATCCCATTTACCATCCCATTCATTTTTTTCATGGATGAAACTTAGATTGGTATGAAACTCAGTTTAATATGATCATGAGTTTGATACACTGCGATTTCTTAACATGTCAAATGTCAATAATGCTTAACTGTTGGGCATATTATTCGTTTAAAGATTTACTCTCATTTTCATAAAAGTCTTCGCACCATTTAAGTCGATGTGATGGAAGCGTTGTCTCCCACAAAAAATACAGAATTGAATTAATAACATAATTTACGCTAAACGTATACAAATGTCTATTGTTTTTCTGAACAGCTATTGAAAACAAAACGACTAGTTTGTCAGTGATTTTTCCACATGGTAACTACACTTTTTCGTTTCGCCACTTGGCGCAAGTTGTAACTTGAAAGTTACGTTATAAGTTTCAAATTGTAAATTACGTTAAAAGTTGCAACCCTGCATCAATCAATCAGTAACATTAGCATCGATCATCCGTTTACATACATACACACACCCACGGTTTATATTATAGGATTTATCCTACCGGGCTTCTCTGGTATTTTCGTAAATGCCTGGGTACGTGTATTACGTATTGGTAACTAAATATGGACAGGACACTGGGGTTTTTTCCCGACCGAAGAAGCTAAAAAGCAAGCCAAACTAAAGTATAGTACTTCTTTCTTTTACTGCAAACAGTATATTGCTGTCTATTGCATATTGCATTACATTTACTGCACGGTGTAATGATATCTGATTAGATGTAAATATGTAAATGGGAATGCGTTACATGTATACTTCCATTTAGTTTCTCTTCGTCACCAAAAGTACACACTACACACATACACATTACGGAATATAGACGGAAAACACAGCAACACAAAATCACATAACAAAAGTGTTATTTGCTAAATAAAATAATTTTTCGACTACTCTGAAATTAAATGTGTAGTTATAGTAATTTTGATAGATTTTTGAAATTACTTGGGACAAGTTAATAATTGTTGAATCAAGTGAGTTTTTTTGGTTGTGGAAGGAGTATTTGTGTACGGTTGAAGCACCGGCATTTTTGGTCTTGTATAAAAGCTAGTGAGGTTTAAAAATATACAACTGAACATTTTGTTAGAGTGGTGGAGTGAGTGAAAAAGTCCATTGGATCGGACGAAAAGCAATGGCTACTAATAACTATTACGGGTTTACCCATGCGGGCACTCAGTATGGGTAAGGAATCATTATTTTTGGTGTCCACAACATTTAGCTTGCGTTGTGTTAAATGTGATTCTAAATCAACTTTGTGTTGCAATATTGTTTTTTTTTTGCTTTGTAGAAATCAATACACTCCATCTAATCAAGGGTATGCCACAGCGCAACCCTATCCCCCTCCGGCACAAGCCGCCTCCGTCACCCAAGGACCCCAAGCGTACGCAGCGACATCAGCTGATGCCTATGTAATCAGTGGTTACACAAGACCAGCCCAGTCAGCAGCTGCCGCTCAGCAAAATTATTATGCGCAGCAAAACCAACAAGCTGGTTACACTGCAGCGGCTGCAGGGAAAGTTCAGCAGGCAACGGCGCGACCTACGGCAGCTTCTACTGCTTATCCTACATACGCTGCTAATACGGCTGGAGTGACTGGATCTGGAACCGCATCATATGCAGGGTTCACTCCACCCCAACAGGCGTCGACATCGAAAGGTAAATGTGGAAGAACGATTGTAATTTATAATACATAAATAATTACCTAAGTATTTTTACCTTAATGAATTACCTGATTTTACATTTACGACGTTTTGTTTATGATTTACTACATTTTGTGCTTTTACAGCCGCTGCTTTTACTAATTACGATGCCGCAGTATACAACGCTGTAACAGCATATGCCCAAGGATCTTCTACCAAAGGAAGTGGAGGCTTTGGTGGGTTTAAAAGACAAGGTGGCGGTGGTGGTGGTCCACACATGAACAAAATGAAGGGACCTCGTCCAATGCAAAACAAGCCTCAAACTTTGCACTACTGTGACGTATGTAAAATTAGTTGTGCTGGACCGCAAACATACAAGGAACATTTAGAAGGTCAAAAACACAAAAAGAAGGAAGCTGCTCAGAAAACTGCGGGAACTGCCACTGGAGGTTCTGGTGCATCCGCAGTGAAGGGAGGAGGAGGCGGAGGAGGAGGATCTACAGGCGGTCTTCGGTGTGAACTTTGCGACGTCACTTGTACTGGCTCCGACGCATATGCTGCGCATATCCGCGGAGCTAAGCATCAAAAAGTTTTGAAGCTGCATACGAAGTTAGGAAAACCAATTCCTTCGGATAATCCAACCGTAATACCTTCAACTGGAACTGCTAATGGAAGTACTACATCCGCTTCCGGTGGAGCTGCTGCTGCTGCTGCTAGTGTATCACAGACCAATAGTAAAGCGTCCCAGAATAAACAGCACTCCAATTCAACTTTTACAAAACCGGCAACGGGAGGTACCAAAATTAGCTTCATTGGTCCAAAAGCTGATTTTGATCGTTATGGACAGGGTCAGCAACCGCAAAGTGATAACACTTCTCAAAGTACACACGCAGCAGGTCAAAGCCAACACGCTACGAATAATGCGCAAAGTACTGCGAGTACATCTGCAACCGTGGCCAATAACAATGATGGGTTTGTGGAAAAGGATATCCAACCGGTTGGACAAGATTATATTGAAGAAGTTCGGAGTGATGATGGTACGACGTATTATTAATATTATTATTATTATTATATGTAGTTATTGTTATGCATCCATCATTCTTTTTTGCTTGTTAGTTTTACACTAAATTAATATTGAGTTCCTGCGTTTGTTAACTTTTAGGAAAAGTGGTTTCTTTTAACTGTAAGTTATGTGAATGTCGTTTCAACGACCCTAACGCAAAGGAAATGCATATGAAGGGACGCCGTCATCGTCTACAATACAAGAAAAAGGTGAACCCCGATTTAGTTGTAGACGTGAAACCGTCGAGTCGTCAAAAGAAGATTGAAGAAAGGAGAGCACAAAGGACGCCACAGGGTCGAAAATCTCAAGGAATGGGAGATTCGTAAGTTTGGTTGTGTTTGGCTGTAAATGTAGCTAATGTCAATATGCGTAGTTAAAACTTTTTGAAACATGCACTTTTTAATTGTATAGTTTCACCCGAGGGCCAGTACCCCCACTTATTCCTCCTGGTGGCGGGCCCCGTGGATTCGCTCCTCCTGGGGTAAGCGCGTTTTCGTGTTTTTTTTGTGTTGACTGATTTGTTAATTGGGAGGGCAACGTAATTTTGTAACTTGTAATTAAATGATTATTTCAGTATGGTGGCCCTATTGGCGGTCCTCACATGCCCCCCTTCATGCCGCCTCCCATGATGCGAAGACCGGAAAGCATGGAAGATCGTCACGTTATGGCTAGACATGCTGATATTTATCCCCATGAGGAAGAACTGCACGCAATTCAAAAGATAGTTTCCAATACCGAAAAAGCTCTCAAGTTTGTTTCCGACCAATTTGCTGAGACGGATTCCTCAAAGAAACCTCAAAATGGGGTTAAGGAAGAACCTGGAACCGGAGATTCATCAGTAAAGTCAGAGGCTGATATGCAAGCTTCTCGTGTGCTGAAAGGCGTCATGAGAGTGGGACACTTGGCCAAGGGGCTACTTTTGCGTGGAGATAGGAATGTTAAATTGGTTGTTCTTTGTTCTGAGAAACCAACACTGACAATGCTCGACAGGATTGTGGAAGCTTTACCTAAACACTTTCTGGTAAGCAAGTACTATCTGGTAATTGTTTAATAATTTTTTTAAATTCAATTGGAATGTTCTGATTTTTTTTGTAAAATGTTTAGAGTGTTGCACCTGAGGACAAGTACGTAGTGACCAAGAAAGTGGAGGATGCTGCTTTAACCATTAATTCAGAGTCCGACCCCAAAATTGAGGTGAATGTCACCCTCACATCGCCATTGATGAGGACACCAGCCGCTGAAGAGTCGGAGGCTGCGGCAGGTGGTAAGATGATGCATAACATGCTACAGAACATTAAACACCTCCTCAGGAGGAACTTGTGTCATAAATTGAGTCCACCATCCAAATCCAAAATGGAGTATTTCGAGGTGGATTCATCAACGACACAACATACTACGGGTCGGTTGGTTCATGGTTGGTTGCTGGTGTATTGAAAAAGAAAAGAATTTAATTCTAATTAGCAAAGCGGGCGAATCTAAGAGTAATGATAAGAGATCATTTCGAAATCATATAAATTTTAAGTGCATTTTTCCTATTATAATAATGCGCTTATAATTATCAGATTCAAAACCACTTTAAAGCTCATATAAATATTCAGCGTAACGCATAATTTATGTTTCGTCTGCGAGTCGTTGAAGAAACGAGCAACATCATATATATGAAAATGCATGTCATTGTCGTTTAATGTAACTACCTAATCTTGTTGAACTGTTCATGCCTTGAAAATCTATGTAATTTTCCCGTGGAATTTCTGTGGATTGTGTTGTCTGCGTCATTTGAGTCTACAAATTGAGAGGTTTCAAGTGGTTTTGCAGTGTGACTTTCGAACTGGTGCCAATCAAAATAATTATTGTCATGGTGTGACATGACAAGTTTTCTTGTGACCATTCAAAGTGGACTTAAACTTTGAATGGACAGCAACTATAAATAATGTGAACGGAGAGAAAAGGAGAAAGTATATAGTTTGTTTTGATGGAACGCGAGAAAAGGAGCGAAGGCTCTGCTGAGGTTAAAAGTGATTTAGACTGATTTTGTGGAATATATAAGTTTGTAAACTAAAACAAATGCAGTGATATTTATAATCAACGCCAAAGACAAACTTTTTTCGTTTAATAATAAAGCAAAACCTCAGCAGAGCTAGAGCAAGAGTTGATCACCGCCTGAATCAATCAATGAATCAATCACTCCAAATCAATCAATTCAGCGGCTACCTGCTACTACTGCTACTACCCTCGATACTCTCGAGGAAGAGGAAAGAGATACCCTCGCTCTGTGGAAAAATATAAACAGGAGTTTCCCAGATAATATCGTCAACTTACGAAAGTGTTTTAACGAAAAAAGAACAAAGTTAAACCACACACTACGACCGCCACCACCTTTTGAGTATGAATGACGCATTTTCACACACAGACTCAGAGAAATGATATATCATAATATTTTAAATTGCATATTTGTTTTTAATACCAACCAACCCAACTTAAACTTTTTAAAGATTGTTAATAATTTAATAAGCATGTGTCCGAACCCATATTATAATAATTGCAACCGAATTTTTTTTATACCTTGTTTCATCTTATTTGACTTGACAAAATTGTTGTCAAGTCACAGATCTTGTCGGTATTATTGATTTGATGATAAAGCGGGTTCGGAAGTTGAAATTGTGTCTGATCTGATGTGTGTTAATGATCATGTAGAGGCCCAAGCAACTCAGGTGAAGGACGCACCAGCAGATGTGTTGGACAAGGAGAAATGCCTAGATGCTTTGGCCGAATTAAGACATGCGAAATGGTTCCAGGTGTGCACATGTGCTCTAGACTTGCTAATAACCTATAAATATTTTTTTATCTTCAATTTATAGTACAAAAAACTATTATACATTTCCACACTTTCAATTTTTTTGAAGTCTGTCGTTTTTATATCGTAAAAAAATATATATACTCATCGTAGTGGTATATATGTATATACTTCCATTTAGACTTTTAAATGCTTAATATGTAAAACTTTTAATGAGGTAAATTCAAGTCAAATTTTTTTTAAAGTAAAAGAAGTTGAGAAGATCTATGGCACATGTTCATGTTCAGTTCTTATTTATTCCCTTGCAGCCTTATATGATTTTGTTTTAATATCTATTTATATGCCTCTTCGATTTATGTACACATAATGATATCCGATTTGAATTAATATTTTCAAATTTCAAACAATTAATCATTCATGAGGCTGAAAGGTATACAATTAGACTTGGAAAAGGAATCATCTATTGATTTTTTCGTTAAATTCAATGAGGTGGTGGCAATATCACCTTTTATTCGTTTTTGTTTATATACGAAACTTCCCCTTAAAAAATTATGTTCTTTCAAATCGATAAGAAGGGCTTTTGTAATCTCCAAACATTATTATGCATTATTAATTATGACTTTTGCTTTTTTTGTTATATTTTTATTTACCTTTTGTCTTTCAAAACTCTTCTTCATTTCCTGTCCTATCAACTCTTCTACTAACTCCTTCTATATATGTGCTCTGTAAAAATATAATCATTTCTCGAAAATACTAAATTGTACGTATTTTGTAATTGTATTATTATATAGGCTAGAGCTACAGCCCTACAGAGTTGTGTAATTGTAATTCGAATCCTACGGGATTTGTGTCAAAGGGTTGCGGCCTGGAATACACTTCCTTGCTGGGTAAGTTTTCAACGTTTGAGGTTTTTGCTCTTTTCATGTTGTCATCATTGGGTAATTCGGGAATGACATCTTCTTAATAATCATAATTTGTAGGCGGTGGAGTTATTGACCGAAAAGTCAATAAACAGTGCTGGTGTACCACTGAGTCCAGGAGAGGCATTAAGAGTGGTACTTGAAGTAATTTCCGCCGGAGTCATTCTGCCATTAATAATCATAATTTGTGTAGGCGGTGGAGTTATTGACCGAAAAGTCAATAAACAGTGCTGGTGTACCACTGAGTCCAGGAGAGGCATTAAGAGTGGTACTTGAAGTAATTTCCGCCGGAGTCATTCTGCCAAGTGGACCGGGACTATTGGATCCATGCGAAAAGGAATCTGTGGATGCGCTTAAAGGACTGACAAATCAAGCTCGCGAGGATATCACCATGTATGCACAGGTAAGAGTTGACAAATAAATATTATGATTGAATATTTAAAACTTTTAGCTAATGTTTTGACTAGATGATCGTGGTTATTAATTATTTACATTTTTGTGACGAATGATATTTTTACTTTATAGCAAGCACTCCGACAGGTTGCGTTCCGTCAAATTCACAAGGTATTGGGAATGGAACCCTTACCAAGGTTCAATAAGAAATTAATGAATCGAAAGCGACGTCGAGACAACAGTGAAGTTGGCGATGGAGAAGACGGTGAACAATCCAACTTGGAAAAGAAGGACAAAAAAGAAGAAAATGTAACCAGTATGGATACTGATGTTAAAACGGAGCCATCAGCTTAGGAATTAAATTTTGAAAATTAAATCTTCATCCAAAAAAATGCTTAATGCTCTAGCATATCTCTATCATGACGATTGCATGGTTGGATTTCCGAGGAAAACTTTGTCTTTTACTTGTTAATTTTATCATTATATCTCTGTTATTATCACTAGTATTGTTATAGGCTAGTCGTTTGATTATCGTCGTCGTCGTCCTCTTCATGTTACAACTTTACAATTTTTTGTTTATGAACTGTGAAAAATATTAACTAGAATCTAAATTATCAATTGGTTAGATAGTTTTATTATGCGTAGGCGTGTGAAAAATTTGTAGCGAGTAGAGGTATCATGTATATTACAAAATAGTATTTTTATGTTTTTTTTTAGTTTTGATGTTGGACGCTTTTGTATTAAATACAAAAGTTGAAAATTAACCGTTTCCAGACTCAAATGTTGACTTTGCCCAGCAAAGTTACTTTTGCCCTGTAAATGCAAGTTAGTTGTATTTAAGATTTTTATAAGCAAAGAAAAAACTGAAGGCAAAGTACTTGTTACGACGTTCTGTTGAAATTACATTTATAAATTAAATATACACGATAAGAAACAAATTTTGCTCTTTTTAGGGTTAAAGAAAAGTTGTGTAACATGTAGTGTTTGTCATGAGCTAAAAATACATGCATACCTACCTTCAACACAATTAATATTCATATTATTATGGAATGACTGATATCTGTTTTGCTATTTCCTGGATTTCTTAGTGAAATAGAAAGACTATATTAGAAGGAAAGGCAGGTTGTGTTAGAATATTATGTTTTCATAATAATTATTGTTATTCTAATTTTGTTGCGTCATATATGCTTAATAAGATTTTCACTGGAACTTGCTTGAAAAATTAACTTAATGATAATGACATAATAATTATTAGGTAAACAGAACACGTGATTTAAATGATTTATTATTACATAATCATGCAAAAAATGTTTTATTAAAACTAGAAACTAACAAATACGAATTTCAACGACTTTGTTTAATTTATTATTATATCGACAGCATAAAAAGATAAAAGTGTGATGATAGGATCACGTCACGGAAATATTACCACACACAATACTTGTGAGATGATTGATTGACAATATATTTTTTTAAAGTTGTAAGGCAGTTTGATCCCTGCAAGGTGCTACTACAATTACAATTTAAAGAAAGGCAACTGATCCATCAGGATCCAGAGGTGGTGGTATGGACACACGCCTACCAGCCAGTTGTGGTATTTGCCAAACGACGCATTCGTCTAAGGTTGAAAAATAAGGACATCATGATTAACTATTATTAGGCAAAACATTGCGTATTACATATTAGTTATGCTCGAAAATTGAGCCGTGCATACCTAGTGTTTCGATCCTGATCCCGAATTTTCTTTTCCATCTCGGCATCCGTCAACGTTTCCAGAAATGGAGCCCATTGTTCAGAGTCAGAACCATGACGAAAGGGATTTTCTACAGTTGACAACGGGGCTTCACTGAATGCATATGTTCTTTGATGCCATGACAACTGGCCACGAATTGAATAGGCAATTGCGGTCACAAACTCTCCTCCCAATCCCAATTCTGCGCATAATCGCACAGCAAATTGTTCCGGGCTGTTGTCCTTATCGCTCATGTCCCATTCGATTTGGTCATTCAGGGAAGTGTTTCCAACATGAATATTCAACTACAATATCCATCAAGAAAAAGTAATTTAGTCACTTATCTTACTTTACTATACTTATCGAAATATACAATACAACATAGCTACATGTAGGTTTTGGGTTCACACCTTAATAATAACTCTTTGATCTGATTGTTCTTCAAAAAGAGTATCAACTGGGAAGGCATCTACTTGCTGACGAATACTTTGTGCGATTGCGGGCACAAAAGTGGTGGGACTTAATTCTAGATCATCACAAAGAATCTCTGCAAATTGCTCCGGAGTGACAAGGCTTTCTAGAAAATTTCACAATATGAAAATAAACATTTATATTTTGTCATGGTAATCAAATCATTAGACTACTATATTGTAAATGACATTATAAACTTTATATTTATTAACATTCCACGAACAGGTATTTATTGTAATGATAATTTATTTAATACCGTTTTTGTTCCAAGTGAAAGTATCCCTCAACTTCTGCCCCTCAATTTCCATGTCCAACCTAATTGGTACAAGCACTTCCGGCTGCAAAGCATTTTCGGTGATTGCATGAGGATCAGTGTCATCGAAACATGTTGGAAAAGTTCGAAGTTTTTTGGTCGACACTCTATTTCGACTGATTTGTGTGGCTTGTGGAACGGCATCTAAATGAGAACTGTTTGGTAGGGGAGCCACCCATTGGGTCGTCTTTCTTGGTTTCGATTCCCTTAAAACAGAAATACAAATTCATTGAAATACAATAAATATTATGAAATATTTAAATTGTAATAATAAAATAGAAACCTTGGAACGGGAGTTTCAAAAGATTGGACAGCAATTGCTTTGTATTTTTCATCCTTTCCTTCAATTATATCTTTTACTTCTGAGGATCTTAAAAGGGAAACGTTTGCAGCCAATACATGTTGATTTAATCCTATCAAAAAGGGTAAAATAAATTGGGAACACATTAAAACTACAAGTTCATTCCATAGACACGCATATAGATTTAAAGTAACCAAGGCACCAATGGTATGGTGGTTAGGATTCTGGAATTACTTACCCAATTTCGACAGTCGTTTCCTTTCGTTGTCAGTAACAGGTATTCTAGTCAATCCCGGATAACGTTTAAATAACGCACCGCGAAACTCACGAAGATAATTGCCAACCTATTTATTATAATAAAAACTTGAACAATAATATTTTGTAATATAAGTAAATAACTAACTACCAACTAATTCTGTAGTAGACAGACAGGCTAATAAAATAGTATTTCCGTGAGCCAGTGACGTGTACCTCTGATCCGATGTAAAAGTATTCTCCACCTTCTTCCAGTTGGAAGCTGACCGGTTTATCGCCGTAAGTTTTTACCGACATTACGATTTAAAATTAATGTTTCAAAACTATCATTCCCAAAATGAAATATTTAATGGCCCTTTCGTATTTCCTGCTATAAACGCAAACAAAACAAACTTACGATCAAAACAAGCCTTCTTCCATTAAATATATTTTTTCAGGAAAAAATAAATCTAATAAAACCAAATCATATGATTGTATTGATTACACTTACTTTGACGAACATCGATATTCGATATCTAATCAAAATATATGAAGTTCACATTCTGAACTGAACTCTGAACATCCAAAAGCAAAACAAACAAGCTCCTACACATCATCGCTGTACATTCACTATTACAACAAAATACAAATACAACAAACTTCCACAAACAACAGCTATAAATTTAAAATGACACCAGCTGGCGCTTAAATATTGAAGGTTTGTGGGTATATAAAGAATACCTGTTATGCATTCTGCTTTAAAATACATGTACTTTATTGCACACACGGGAATTCAGTGTGAGTGAATCACCACTACCACCACATTTGTGTCGTGAATCACGACTCGTGATTGTGATAATTGCATGTATGCAATTACTATTACTATTATGTACATCAGTTTGGATTTTTAATCTGCCTGAACCTTACCATGCTTAATGTTTCCGGGATTTTAAAATTGAAAATTGTACGCACAAAATGCGTACAAACACACGCACAAGCGCATACAAAAATGAATGACACGTGGCCGATAAATTTAATGAAACGATGAAAACAATGAAATTGAAAACTCATTTCGCCTTGTTACATTTTTTATTTCTAGTGTTATATTTTTAATTTTTTTACATGCAACTAGCATCTTTATTTCATGGCAATTTACAATAAATTATAACAATTACATACATATTTCATCTTTATACCTAAGCAAGTTTTCACTAAAATACTATAAATAACTCATAATGGATTAATGGAACAAGTTTAGGACGAGACTCCAGTTCTTAAACTTGCTTTAGTATCGACCTCACTATTACTACTAGACAAATTGCTGCTATTACTAACTTGACTACTGACTTTTTCAGGGGAGGAGGAGGATGACGTTGACGTTGTTGATTGACGTTTAGAATTTTCCTTAGGAGGATCTCTTGGCTCATGTGGCATTTTGAAACCTAGCATCGTTGCTGTAGCTTGTGCTGTTCTCTCTCCAGCTCCCTTGTAATTATCTACTATCCTATGATATTCCTTTGTGCCTTGAAGATAAAATACGTATGACCTTCCAGTCTCCTGTAAATTACTTTGGGCCTCGGAAATTTTGGAGGGAGGGTAGCTTTTACAGTCTCTGCAAAGGCCTACAATATACTTCCATAACTGAGTTTCGTAAACGTGCGTCTGGGGCTTGTTAACGGTGGGACGAAGTTCACGGTACAGGGTGCGCAAAATGTTAAATGACTGTGTACGGGTTGCTCCTGCCATTTTCCACGTTCAGAAATTGTGACTTGATTTTGTATACACTCCCTGGAATTAAGTACGGAAAAATTCATAATCAAAAACATTTAAACAACAACATAACTTAAATTGAATGATTTGTTTTTGCTGAGCTTTACCTGTTTGAATGAATTTCGATTTTAATAACGAAACACTAGTTCTAGTCAAGTAACCAATCTATGTCAGGATTTATGAATGTGGCCACTAGTCAAAAAAGGGCAAAAAATAAATGATAAACAGTCAATTCGTCCAATTCTTAATTGTTATCAACCAGAGTTCAATAATTCATTCCTAACTGGAATTGGAAGTTCCAATTTGAAACTTAAAAATACACTATACAGAAATCGGCTGTGTAATTTTGATGTCGCGGTTTTAGGTTTATTTGCCCCATCCAGAAGCCAAGCATTTAAGATTTGCTCAATGCCAAGAAAATAAATGAACAGCCATCGTAGGCGGCTTTGTGATGCTGAGTAGTAACGAATGCTGAAAGCTTTGTTTGAGCAACTTGCGCACCCTCTAGTATGACAGCTTTACTAAAAGCGCACAAATACAAATCTGGTTCACTGTGTCCGGCGTGTAGTCCCTGTGCTAACTCAAAGCATTCATTCTTGGCTGTCTTCTGTGAGGCAATATAGCAAATTTGCTATTTTCACATAAAATCATTTTTTGGAAGTTAAAATTTTATCAAATCTAAATTAACTATTCAACATGGCTGAAGTGGTAAGTAATTAAAGTTTAGGAATTGTAAGCATTTAAGATTTAAATTTGAATATTGTAAATAAATTATGTTAGTGGTTGGTGTACTGGGTAATACCCAGTGGGTATACCTTAAAAATTATTGGTTTGGTGTAAATGTTTAATGTAGAATTAAGCATATTATGTGTCCTGTGCTAACTCAAAGCATTCATTCTTGGCTGTCTTCTGTGAGGCAATATAGCAAATTTGCTATTTTCACATAAAATCAGTTTTTGGAAGTTAAAATTTTATCCAACCTAAATTAACTATTCAACATGGCTGAAGTGGTAAGTAATTAAAGTTTAGGAATTGTAAACATTTGAGATTTAATAATTAATTGGGAAATATTGCTTGAAGTGAAAATTTGAATATTTTAAATAAATTATGCTAGTGGTTGGTGTACTGGGTAATACCCAGTGGGTATACCTTAATAATTATTGGTTTGGTGTAAATGTTTAATGTAGAATTAAGCATATTATGTGGTATTAATAAGGTTTGTTTTGTACGTTCTGCAGGATGACGCATTAAAGAAGAAGAGGACCTTCAGGAAGTTTACCTTCCGTGGAGTCGACCTCGATCAGCTGCTGGATATGAACATGTAAGATTACTAGTTAATTAATGAGAGGATTCATGTTCCTGGACTTTTTAACGGGGCGGTTTTGTAATGATCTGACTTTTTTTTAAACTGCTTATTCAATTTTACAGGAAACAATTCACAGAGTTGGTTCATTCCCGTGCGCGCAGGCGTTTTAACCGTGGACTTAAGAGGAAAAATCTTGCTCTTTTGAAAAAGCTTAGGAAGGTGTGTGAATAGCTGATTTATATATTTACTGTCATTTACAGTTTGCTTGTGTGTACTATATGCGTATCAACTTTTTAAAAATACAATTTCCAGGCTAAGAAGGAGGCACCCGTCAATGAAAAGCCAGAACCCGTAAAAACACATCTTAGGGACATGGTCATAGTTCCAGAAATGATTGGAAGTATTGTCGGAGTTTACAACGGCAAAACTTTCAATCAAGTGGAAGTTAAGGTAACTATTTTTGATTATCTTATTATTTGATTATACCCCATTCCTTGATTTTAATGTCAATGGAAACTGTGACTACTAAATTCATATGGCGTTTTGTTTTCTTGTTGTAGCCTGAAATGGTAGGTCACTACCTTGGGGAATTCAGCGTAACATACAAACCTGTTAAGCACGGAAGGCCTGGTATTGGCGCCACACACTCTTCCCGTTTCATCCCACTCAAGTAAACGTGTTTTACAGTATGCGCCGTGTTTTTTCTTAACTGTAATTTTGAAAAATAAAGAAAATCCTTTCAAAAAAATGCCCAAAGCTATCATTTCCATTTATTTATTCACTCGTTCGCAACCCATACTTTTACACGCACGTTATAATTTGTACTATGAATTGAGTAAACATGACGTGCTTTATTTTATAAAATTACAAATACTGAATGATATTTTCACATACTATTACAACATGTGCCTCTGACCTGACGTAATCTTAATGAGGTTGAGGAAAACATAAATTAACGTAAATTAATCAGCGCAGCGTCCAAATAACGCAATGAAACTCATATTTGTATAAAATTATTCAGTATATAACTCTATTTGGATAACTGTAAGAATTTTTTTGACATCGACCATTACACACATGTTTATCAGATAAATAAAATAGAGTTGTCTATAATAGATTTTGTGTGGGAGTCGTTGGCGTTGATGCCAACGTGGATGGTTCTGATTCCAACTTTTGCATGTCAAGTTGTGTTTGAGAAATATCAGATAATGCAGCCTGTATGCGTTCAAGAAGGGCTTCACCTCGGCCAATCACTTCCTTCAGTTTTAAGTACGCATCATTATTCTCCTGTTCCAATCTTCTCAGGCTCGCGAGCTGTGAAATAATTTGAAAAAATAATTAACTTCAGCAATAATTATTGAAGATTGGCACTCATTGACGCTCAAATAGCTTTCTATTATTAATTGCCACTTTCATTAGCAATTTCCTCAACTTTGTTCATTTTTTATTACCTGTAGCTCTGTAGAAGAATCTTCACTTGGTAAAGACTCAATAAGGTAGTCAATATCTTTTGCACATCGAGCAATTAGGGAAGCAAAGGTCATGGTATAGTCTGCAAAATATAATATCACAATTTAATGAGATACATCAATAGACACCATCAAATAATTTTCAAGACGTCATAATTTTGTTTTGTCAAAATACCTTCCTGAGATCCATTTTGACTGCCAGAACTACTTCCGCCACTTCTATCGGGGAATTTGCTTGGATGGGCAACTTGTTGAAGGACACCGATGCTGTTGCAGAAATTTTCCGCTTGCTATGAGCGCGCAACAAGTAAAGTAAAAAGATTAAAATTTACATATCGATCATTTTAAATACACAACTCTGCATGTTACCTCCATCCGTACAGTAGCCAGAATTAGAGTCCGGTCCTGAGTCAGGACTCTTGAGACTGAGACGCATGAGACTTTGTTTGAAATTAAAGCTTAAATCGTTTAGTTTATTCTAATAGTACCTGATTTACGGCATCCTGAAGTTGTGTAAGTCTGTCAGCCATTTTATTTATATGCTTCCTACGTTTAAGAAAGTTTTCCGAGCAAATGAGCGTTTGTTTAACAAGCTCTGAGCTTGAAGCTCACCGAGCAAAAGAGCGCTTAACTTTCCAAGTTGATATTTAAAAAAAGGCTCAATTAATTTTATTAATGATCAACAATCAACAGCGAGAATCGAGAATGTTAGTCAGTTCCAACACCGGATATCACTAATATCATATCAGCTAGACAAGAAAGAAGTACATGCAGTCAACTGTCAGCTCCAACACCGGAATCAGCTGCGCAACAAAACTTTGCGGACGTTAACTTTTATTAAAATAAGTGTTTTTGTCATTTATTTAGCAAATTGTAACAAGACAACAAGTACCGTATACTTGAAACTGCTTGCTTGCACATCTACTATCTACTCACTCACATTCACTTCACATTTCTGCTTCTGTCAGTGTGAGAGATAGAGCGGCTGAGCAAAATCATCTGGTTTTGTTGTCGTTTCTGCTTTGGTCTGTTCTTCTCTGCTCTTTTTCTGTTTGTTTCTGAAATGGGACGCCAAAAGAAGCAGGCCCCAGCTTTCACTTTGCATAATTGCATATTCCAAGTCCAAAGTCTAAAGTCTAAAAAATATTACATATTTTAATACAAAAAGAGAACATTATCCTTCATAAAATCATAAAAACCACATTCAGAGTAATATTTATTGAAAGGAAAAACAGTAGAAGTGACAAGAGTACAGTATTTACACTAACGTAACTTAAGTGAGCTTGAATCAGTCTCTCGTTGCTCTTCTTGCCTTCATCAGTTAGTAAATAAAATTTACAAGTTCGGATTTAGTAAATTTACCACATCACAGCGACAGTGAAGTCAAAATAAATTTACTCCATCTCTTCCACTTTCCGGTGCTAAAGGTTTTGAGGTGCAACCTTCATTGACCCTTGATTCAGTATAATTTTGTGAATTTTTCAATCATAACTGTAACATTTCGCAGCGAATCATGGCTGTATGCAGGGTAAGTAAATAAATTCGTTAAAAATAGAGTTACAGAAAAGTATTCACTGTATTTTTAAAGTTTTAATCTGACTGGAAAAAATTATTATCCATTTAAGTTAGCAGAAATATCTCGAGGTGCGCTTCTTAGTAATGGAGCTCGTCTCTCAGCACGAGCATTTTCCACATCGCCTAGTCTTTATAATGAAACTGGTCTTCAATTTGGTAATGTCATTTTCTTTTCAAAAACATATTTTTATGAATCCTGTAAACAGTGCACTTCATATGTTAATGATTTTTTTTACGTCTGAAAATAATTGCATTTTTTAACATCGTGACAGGATTAAATGAGACACAGAGAGACCTGCAAGAATTGGCAAGAAAGTTTTCTCGGGAAGAGGTAGCACCCAATGCTTCCAAGTATGATCAAAGCATGGAATTTCCTTGGGATATTATCAAGAAGCTTTGGAGTTTGGGAATTCTTAACCCGATGATCCCTGAAAAATTTGGTGGTATTGGGCTTGGATGCCTAGAATCATGCATCATTGCTGAAGAAATTGCATGGGGATGCAGTGGGGTATTTACCGCAGCATACGGAAACTCTCTAGCCGTAAGTTGGAAACTTTTTTCTTAATTATTATTTATTAATAGTCATGTGTATTAAAGAATAATCTTGCTCATATTAACATACTAATAATCTTCCTGTAAGATGGGAGAATAGAGAGAGAGAAGAAATAATATAAAATGTAAATTAATAAATGCATTTTAATGTACGTTTTTAAATTGCTTTGCTTTATTCTTTTGCAGATTTTTGGCGGAAATGGGTTCAACACAGAATACCCCGTAGAAAAGTTAATGCGTGACGCCAAGATATTTAAGATTTATGAAGGAACAACGGAAATTCAAAAACATATTGTGGCCAGAGAGTTCATTTCAAAGTTTAAAGAAACAAATTAAATTAATGTAAATAACACAATGATTAAACAAACTTTGAATATTTTTTGTTAACTACAAAAGAAGTATATGACACATGATATATTATAAAAGTTAAAAATGATTTTTTTTCTGACTAAAATCAAACAAGTTAATTACGATGTGCGATGACTTCATAAAATTATTTACCTTTACCGCAAAGAGTAAATCATCAAAAGCAAACAAATGAATTAAACTGTCAAAATTTATTGCTACTTTATTAATTAATTATATGCTCAATAAATTCATTTAATTATATACGTAATTAATTATGGTAAATGCTACGCATTTCTAAAACTGCGTTACTACTTGGTAGTCTTCGTAATCCTACATACAAAGTATTTTTATTTAAAAAAAAACTTTTCCTTTATACCTCACATATTCATTTTCCAAATTATTGTTATAAAGTAGGTATACATTTTTACAAAATCCAACCATTTTTATGAAAAAAAAAGTTTAAAAGAAGGTTTGTTGAAGAATTTTTAATATAAATTTTTAGATTCCTTGCAGTCGACTATGCGCCTGAAGAAATTTAAATATATCACTGTTAGAATCCACAGGTTGTATATCTGGTTGACTGTTCTCGTCCACAAGCTGAATCATATTCTCATCCACTTCAATTATCTCAATGTCAGAATTGGTCGCCAAGGGAAGTACCTGAATCGAATCCCCTTCCCCACCAGAGGCCGCCTCCCCAATCACCTCATATTCCTCTCCATCCTCCAACGTAAAATTACCGCCAACTTGAATTATGCTGTTATCTTCACCCAAAACAAATTGCTCGTCCTGGTCTTCGTTAATCTTTTGTACAACAATATTGTCTCCCCATTGTTGACTGTCGTCCGCCAAGACGTACCCCTCCGGAAGCTGAATAGTATCTCCATTTTGTGTTTGAACCAAAGTTAGCTCCCCATTATTACCCATAACGTAGCTCTGATTTGGCAAAAGATCTGTCCTAATTCTTTTTGATCCGCCGATTGAAGGTCTTTGATTGATTGTAGAAGGAAGTGATCCTCGCAGTGACGAAGGCGCCAAGTGAGTTTGAATTCTCTTTACTGTTTTAGTCATTGTTCTAGGATCAAATTCAATAATATGCTCTATTTTTGTAAGTGGGGTTGGTGGATTAGCCGCAACTTCATCTAGTCGTTCCTTCAATTCTTGGTTCATATAAATCTGTAATTCAGGATGAAGCACTTGGTTTCCAGAGCGTGGTGGAGGAGGACCCTCGTCTGTCATGGAGAGCCTGCTGCTTCCACTCATATGCTGCAAATTCAAGTAAAGAGCTTCTCCCACAGATCTTAACACTGGTTTCATGGTGTTGGATAGTAGGGTTCTGCTGGGAGTTGGGTTGGAACTTGCATTATCCAGTCCATATTGCCTTCTCATTTTACGTCGAAGAGTGTTTCGAAGCGAAGTACACTTTTTACATATATTTCCCAAGCAGCCCCTCTCCACTTCCACATTGCATTCCACTGAATACCAGCTTCCGCCTCTTTCAATCACTCGTACAGTAATGTTGTCAAATTCATTTGGGTCGCAGTCCTTGATCCCGGAGCAAACCTTAACCATCGTCACTTTTCTGATCAGATCCAACATCTCTTGTGTTGATTTGATGGTAGGATGCTTGTCTTTGAAAATGTGTGTCTTGTCTGTTCCATCAAGTAAAACAATTAGTTCAAAGTTGTCCAAAACTTTAAGGCATCTTTTCATTCGAACAGAGCCATCCATTAAAACGTCAAGTTCGTAACACAAGAGAACTTCGCGATTGGTGTGGGGATCCCATAAAGGTTCTGGAATACACCAGCGGTCGGAAATAACAAAGCTTTCTCTCATTTCTCGGTATAATTCATAAATGCTGAATTCCTTTTCCTTCTCTTTTATGATTGAAGCCACGCTGGATCGAAAGAGGCTGTGATAAGCAAACAACAATTTATTATAATCATTATCATCGCTGTGATTATTTTTTTATGTTCATCAGTTCAGTCTATAACTCACCCATCAAGAATAGCAGGGGCCTTCCGTTCTGACGCCACTTTTTTCACAGGCTTAGGCTTCTTATCAACTTTTTTGATGGGCTTCCCATCAACTTTCTTCTTTATAGGTTTCGAATTAGCAGGAATCGCAGGATCTGCAAATGTAGGAGGAGTTTCTTTCTTTTGCTCAAAAGCTAAGTTTACACGATGGCGTCTTCCCCTCATATGAATTTCCTTGAGGTCAGTAAATCGAACTTTACACAATTTACATCGAAAATTGAGAAACAATCCTGTAAGAAAGAAAAATATTAATATTATGATTACTGTTTTCATCCCACACGCACCAATGCAACAAAACAAGAGATGTGTAGAAAGAATAGATATCATATCACTACTGACTGACTAGCAAAAGCAAAAATGCACAACTATTTTTATCATCTAGTTAGATCAATGACAATGATTAAGATAAATAACGTTGTCTCCCTATTATTTCTGCGCATCTATTTCTTCTTTCTGCTACAAGTATAATACCATAATTTTAATTTTCAATAAAAGAAATTACCATCCTCAGTCCGAACTTCTTGAATATGATTTTCGCCAGGCAGAGACTTGATAACCTTTTTACCCCTTTCAGCCAAAAGTACTGGCACAGAATCGACCAACGTGATAGTCGCAGTGTCTATACCAGCTATGATCGTGCTTGGTTGTACTTCAGGCTGCTGAGGAATGACAGTGACTGAGGGTCGTTTAATGCCACTAGCTTTAAGATTTTTCATTAAAACTGCCTGAGCAGCTTGTTGCACAGTTATGGCTGTAGTTACTGGCGATGCTGATACAGCTTGAGGTTTAGACTGCTGTTGATTTTGCCCACTGTGTCGATACACCAACCTCCTTGTCCTATTTGTCAATTTTTTATTTCCATCCCCTCCACTTCCTCCATCAGATTGTTGTAGATTGGCAGATATAGAAGGAGAGGTCCTTTCCTTGTCTAACCCCCTTTCCAGAGGGAGACTTTTGAGGGCTTTTCCCCTTCATTTTATACAAATTTTCTGCAGCACTCCACACCACTAAAATATGAGGTCCACTTACTTAAATTCCACTGACATATATGAATGATTTTTCAGGCAAAATTTATCTGCTCCCCACAAATTAATCTCAAGAGATGACGCAACAACGACCAGCGACGTTGAAGTCAGAATCCCTTTTGCAGGTTCTCCCCAACCACTAGTCAATTTACAATTTTTGACCCACCAATAATAAAATTTAATTTTAACAACAAAAAAACAAATAATATTATTTTTTTCGTTAATTTTACAATATATGGTTTTAGATTAAAGATGGTCCCTCCCAAACTGAACAACTGTTTTTACTTTACGTGTATAAAATTATTAATGCTTTTCTGCTGGGCTATGTGAGAGTGACGTACGTTTTACTATTGCTTGATAAAATGCACATACGGCATACCCTCTCAATAGTAAACATGTACACAATGAACGCTCTTCCGCTTCTTTTCTTTTACGTTTGGGGGATAACTTTTCTTTTCTGTGGTGTGCATTTCTGGGCATACATAATTATGCGCCTTTTCATTATGCATGTCCACAGCATTGCATTATTGGCAGAATACGGAAATGATAGGGAGGAGAAGGGGAGACCCTGGGAGACACCAGTACAATGAGTGTGTAACATGGGAAGGATAGAATTTGTCTCATGGTCTTCACACTACCGCCAATTTTGAAAAATTAAATGTTCAGTTTTTTTGTTCACGTGTTGTGTTGTGACTTACAAGTTACAACTTATGCACAATGCACATTGATGCTGGTGGGTGCATGAAAGCTTGGGTTTGTGTTTGTTTGATTTGTGCACATGTCTTCTGTTTCTGCTGATTTTCAAGAAACATTGCGTAAATTATATACAGATTTCAGTTATAATTAGATCTTGTAATTTATCCTGCTTTGTCTGGCGTTTTTGGTAGATTGACATCTACGGAAGAAAGTGTTTGAGTGATTGAGAATAAGTTACGTTAACATGGGTAAGCATAAGAAAGATAAACTTGGACGAGCGATCCGTGATAACCCAATAAATCGCCCGGGAGGACTAGGCGACCAGCTTAATAGTGATCAAGTTGTCAATCCGGATGATCAACGACAGCGAACCAAGAAAGGCAGAGGGGATGGTGATGAAGAAGATCCAGAGGTAGGTTGAGTCAATGTATGAAAAAATTAGAAGACTATAAAATTAAGTAGTTTGTTAACAACCGATCTATTGTTATTAATGTTACAGTTTGTAGACAAGAAGACCACTAAAAGAATTTTGAAACAAGCGCGTCTACAACAACAACAGTTGGAAGATGAGTTTGCAGAAGAAGAAGAAGAAGGTGGACCGTCGGGAGGGAACAGAAGGAAGGGTAAATCGAATGTAAAGAAATCGATTAAATTGGGTGGAAATAAAAAGGGGGAATCCGATGACTCGGAAGATGACGACGAGTTCGCATTGGTTTCTGGTGATGAGGATGATCTTGGGGATCAAGAAACATTTTCTAAAGAAATTGTAAGGTCTACAGAAATGTGTTTTCTCATTTCTTCATGTATTTTCCAGTTATTTTTGCGTTGTAACAAAGCAGGTGATCTTTTTGATTTTCAGGACATTGACCGAGATGACGAGAAAGCATTGGAAATGTTTATGAATAAAAACCCAGAACCAGCTAAAAAGTTGGGAGAAATTCTTATGGAAAAGCTGACAGAAAAGCAGACCGAAATGGAATCACAGTTCTCTGAAGCTGGAGTCGTCATCCACAAAGTAGATCCTCGTGTGGAAGAAATGTACGAAGGCGTTCGGGATGTGTTGAAGAGATATCGCAGTGGAAAGCTTCCAAAAGCTTTTAAACTTATCCCAAGGTTGGCAAATTGGGAACAGATATTGCACATAACAGGTGGGTTTCTTCATTTTAGCAGTTTGAATACATTACCCCTATATAAATACTTTATACCTTTATGAATTTTGTTTCCAGATCCAAATGGTTGGTCTGCAGCTGCCATGTATCAAGCTACACGTATTTTCGCCTCCAATCTCAAAGAAAAAATGGCACAGCGTTTTTTCAATCTGGTTCTACTCCCGCGTATTCGTGATGATATCGATGAATTTAAAAAACTAAATTTTCATCTTTACCAAGCTTTAAGGAAAGCACTGTTCAAACCAGCTGCGTTTATGAAAGGATTTTTGATTCCACTTTGCGAGGTTCGTAAGCTGGGTCCACTGACATCTGACTATTTTTTTTTTAATTTACCAAAACAAGATTTTTTATTTTTTTTGTAATTTTTTTTACAGAGTGGTACATGTACATTACGAGAGGCCATCATAATCGGATCAGTTTTGGCAAAGAATTCTATTCCTCTTTTGCACTCGTCAGCTGCCATGTTAAAAATTGCTGAAATGGACTACTCTGGCTCTAATTCAATCTTCTTACGTGTCTTCATCGATAAAAAATATGCTCTACCATACCGTGTCATTGATGCTGTTGTATATCATTTTCTGAAGTGAGATATTGTACCCTTGTGAAAATACCCAGTACCTGGTTTTCTTTGTATTAACTTTTTAAACTTTTTTTCAGATTTGAGAAGGACAAGCGTCTCCTTCCTGTGCTTTGGCATCAATGTTTTCTCGCTTTTGTACAACGATACAAAGAATACTTGAGCTCTGAACAGAAGGAATCACTACAAGCGCTACTCCGAGTACACCTACATCAACAAATGACGCCAGAGATCCGCAGAGAATTGATGAACTCCAAGTGTCGGGATCAAATTATGCAAGAAATGTCTAGTAGTATGCAGCAAATGGAAACGTAATTTGAAGGCAGGAATTATTGCTATGATTGCCAAGACGAAAGCTTTTTGTAATTGTCATTATTATTATTATATCAATAAACTTCGCAGTAAAAATTTACTTAGCAACCATGCTTTTAGTCTTACATTCAAACAATAATATATATTTATACTGTTCTATATTACATACAATTTACTGTAACCTTTGGTATTAACGTAACATAATATACATATAATTAACATATTTGTCGTTATCAGATAACATAATATAGCATATAATTAATATGGGAAAGTGGCACAAAAATTAGCAAAGGGTATTTTTTTAAGAAGAGAATCAGAATCATTTTGAACTACATATTAAGAACGACCCCCGTTTTATCACAAATATAAACTTGCTTCCTATCCTTGTTGAAAATCCAACAATTCAAGTATAGTTTGCAAATTTGCAAAAAATATGTTCCTTAACTTTACAAAAAGATGGTAAAAGTATTTCTGAGATGAGAAAATGGAACATTGCCAATTCAAAAAAAATCCCTTCAATTTTAAAAATTGAATTTTCTAATGGTTTGAGCTCCTTCGACTGCTTAGAATAGGTTCCTGATCATCCGGTGGGGGTATCAATCTTTGCCTGTTAAGTGCACTCGAGCTCATAGCATCTTTGAGACGCTCCACGAAAGTCATGTACGGTAGTTCATCATGCTGCCCAAAATCAAAATCTGCCACTTCCACGTTATATCGCTTCCTATTCTCCCAAAAGTAGCCTATACCGAAAATGATCAGGACCAACGCTATAAGGGAGCAAGTAATCGGAACTAAAATGAGGGAGAGAGGCTGTACTCTTGCCACCTTGTACACATGAATTGCAGTTTGATTTAGATAACGACCGAGATCGTTTTCGATGATTGTGATGAGAGTATGTATTCCTTCGCCGAGGAGCCAGGCAAAAGGAATTTCGCAGTCGTTGGTCATCTCTGGGCTAAGACATGTTTCGTTTCCAGTGATGTTGTATGCACCTTCCTTCAGAAGTAAGCAGTACTTGTAAGGGCCGGTACCGTCACAACTGATTTTAATGCGGAGTAATCGACCATCATTGCGGTACCATGTGTCCCCACTCACATTCACCTTGACAATCGGCACTGAAATTTTAAGCAAAAGGGAAATTGTATTATCATAATTATGTATGAATTTTAATTGATTTTTTTTGTTTCAAATTACCTTTTGCTGTCACATTTCCACTAAAGTTGCCATGCTTCACAATTGTTGCATTAGGATTGATGGTATTGTTAAAAATAGCATCCAACCTTGCTGTAATCTCGTATGTCTTTGCTTCGGTAAAATTATACATGAGTAGGGACCCTGTAGTATTTGCAATATTCGTTACATTATTAAACCACAACCATGTCACATTCGTAGCACTTTTCAACAAATCCGGGTTATCCACATCTATCCTAATCTCAGTCTCATTTTTGGTGGAAATCAAAAATGGGGTTTTGCTTTTCCTATGTCTGGTAACATTATTCACCACCATTTTCCCGGTGAATCCATCCGTCAAAGTGAACGTTAGCAGTTGGGTGGCGAATTCCAAGGGATAGAATCCAGCCCAATCGTACATAATGTTTGCAGTAATTGTATAGTTTCCTGGATGGAACTCCTTTGCTGGGAACTCCAGATCCCAGTGGGATTCATAATCGTTGTCTTTAGTCATATCTTGGGTCTTAGTACGTGGGGGTACGTTAGGATTCCATACTGTTTCAGTCCAATAGATGGTAAATTTGTCGTGATTGGGATCGATTATTTTTGCGGTGAAAGTGAGAGTGGAGTCCAACGAGGAGTACTGATGGGGGGAAAATACTGCGTGGGGGTAGGCATGAGTACAAATGACACAGGAGAGTACCAGCACGCACAAGGGTAACAGTGGACGCTTCATCATGGCTGCTGTTTTTTTTTCAGTTATTGCTAATTGACATCATTAATAGCCGTTGTTGTAGAATTTATCAGCCTAGTAAACAAAAATATCTATCAGCCAAAGTTTCATGAAGGATAATATACATACATACAGCCTGCGGTTTTATTCAATGCTGAAAAACAACGTGGAAACTAGCAATGACATTTGACTTTAATTAAAAGTGTTAATTTACAAATATAAATAAATATTTGTATTACATGATTTCTTTGCCGATGTTCTGTCCACAGCTTCCAAAAAATTTGCTCAGCAATCCAAAACCAGTATTAACGTTTTCACTTTATTATCGTTACAACAAAATAATTTGAAATAGCTTTTTTGGTTTTAAAGCAAGTTCTATGAAAATAGAACAGTGACATTTAATTTTAATTATGGAAGGACTATATTGGTCATCTGCTGGTGATTATTAAATCACACGAAAAGTAGTGGCTTGTCCCAGAAAAGAGCAGCTGATGATGACACATTTTATTGCTGTGCAAGATACAGTGATACTTCTACGCTACGCATATACCTACATGTATTTAACATTATTATACCTACTTAGAAGAACAAATAGGTATGCAAATATACATGCATCATCCGCGTGAAAAACAAAAAAGGGTTAGATTTTCAATTCATGTAGAGATTGGGTATGATTTGGGTTTTGCATTTCCTGCACTTTGTTAGTTTATTACGCACACTTTGTTTAAGACAAATGTTGCACACCTGTCTTTTTATTGGGAAAATCAATTTTTAATTATTATACTAGAATTAATGGCTGGATAGGGATATAGCACGTAAATTCATTTAAAAGTTTATTGATCTATCAAATACAATAAAGTAGGCACCGTATATCAAATTTAACATTTTATCATCCTAAGCTGTACATTACATA
>JAHZNC010000508.1:0-15187 GCA_027744095.1 Zhuqinia jingwanae | reverse complement strand
GAGGAAATTTAATTATAATAATATACATACGTACTACTACTACTACTACTACTACTACTACCACCTCTATTATGTATATTTTGGTTAAAAGGAAGGAAAGTTGGGGTAAATTTTTTACTTGTTCTCTTCCAAGAATTAGGCGCATATTATTATGCATTTAGGAAAAAGGGGAAAGAGAAATGGAAATGAAAGAAGAAAAAGAAGAAAAACAGTTAGCAAGAAAGCTTTCAGCTTGATTTTAATAATAAAATAATAATAATAATAATTGTGTAGAAATAATGTAAAAGGGGGAAATGAGGTTACATGACGTCTCTGTGGTGGATGGATGGATGGATGGATGTGTATTTTGTTTTAGTATTTGTTTAGCTATTCAACCGTGTGATCTGACAAAATGATATGATATCATAAGGAAATGTGGAGATGATGATGTTCACGATAATAATAATATGTGTGTCTGCGTGAAATACTTATATTAATTAAGAGAGGGAAAAAATGAGAACAAACATTAAGAGGCAACATGGTTGACTGGATTTCCAAATGAAATTATACAATTCATTTTGTACAAGATGATGTGATGATGAAACTCTAATTTACGTAAAGGGATAATTAATTCAATTTAAAAAACGTAGAGAGAGAGAGAGAGATGGAGAGGTAGAGAGAGAAAACTTAGTAGTAAGACTTGTATAATATATTATTATTGTGTAACTTTGCTCAACTAATTACAATAAACAAGTATTTAGCTTGTATGGCCTTTTGAAGTATTTGGAAACCATTTTATTCTTACTAAAGTACTTTCATCATCATTACTTTTTGGTTGGATAATTCTCTCTCTTTTTTTCTCTCCTCGCAGTAACTTGATTTGACACATAGCCCTAAAAAATCCTTTCAAGTTGCTCGCATATTTATTTTTTCCAATGATTTTTGTAGAAATAAGGATTTGTGTGTGTGTGTGTTTGCGTCTGGGGTATAGGTATAATATGTATTATGTATGCATGACGCCATCATGGAAAAGTATATTATAGCTTGACAAATAATAAACATTTAACTGTAATCTGTAATATGCATGCAGTAGTCGTTGGAAAGGGGATATAATATTAATGTTTTTTTGGGCAATCAGAGAGACACTAAAAATTACTTTGACGAGAAGTTGACATGAGTTATTATTATTAGGAATACTGTTTCCAGTTGTGGGGCTATATGATTACTCAAAATACTAGGTAATTTGCTACTTTCAAAAGGAGGTTGAGACACACACAAGATGGACAGACAGACAGACACACACATACGTGCTTTAGTTTAGTAATAACTAATCCTTTAATAAGTGCTAATCATAACAAATGGGAAGAGTAGGGAAAAAGCATATACCTACATACAATAATAATAATGATAATAATAATCATAGTTCCAATATCCACTTATCATGATCACTCACAAAAGATGCTCACCATAAAAAAGACAAGCTGGTTTGTTGATTCATATTGAAATGGTAATTATTCATCTTTCTGTGTCTAATACGCGGAAAAATAGGGAAAAGTGGCTAAAAATAGAAAATGGCCCTCGCTTCCCCCATATCATCATCATGCATTCCTGAATACCACTATTTCCACCACACCGCCGCCGCCGCCATCACCAGATTTACATGGGAAAAACTAGTAGAAAAAGTGATTGTGTGCTCCTCCTCCGATGTCGTTCAGGTTAGGAGAGAAAGCGAAAGAGAAAGAGTAAAACTATTGAAAAGTAATTAATTCCATAAAAGACGGAATAAGAGTGGGATCAGTGGTAGTAGAGCATAAAGAGATGCGTAGTAGTATAAAAAAATATCCACGTTTTCGCCTAGTCTTTTTTTGTGTGTCCCGTGGATACTGCTCCATTAGTCAAATTTGGGAAATGGAAAAGTTTTTTGTGGTTTGGTGTGACGGTAAATTCAACCACTAGCACTATCACAGCTGCTGCTGCTGCCTTTGGTGCAACAAATCTAATCTTATTTTTCCCGAGTGACAATCACTCAGACGCACACACATACACACACACAATATATATAAACGCGTACTACTTTACTTCTTCTTCTTTATACTATTAATATGATTATCATGTAATCAAAGCCATAAAGCAAGAAGAAGAACAAAAGAGAGGGAAAAAAGTTTTTTTTGTGATGCCATTCTCAAATAAAGAAGATAGACAGTAGAATCCAAAAAATTTATCGTCGTACACGTCTCTCTTGAGTAAATTAGCAATTTATACAAGAGCTTTGACGTGAGAGTGTGTAGGCTTGAGAGATGAGCTGTGTGAGTGTCCATGGAACACGTCACTCTCCAACAAAACACAGCACCACTCACTCTCTTGCTCATTCTTACACAAGTTATTATTATTATTGTTATCTCTATCTTCTTCTTCTTCGTTTGCGTATCAAGATCATGTTGCTCCTGATAATGAGTTATGATAACTTTGCTCTGATGCTGTAAACGACACACATTTTATTCTCCGGTTGCCTGTCGGCATTCAAAACATAACACACACACACACACACACACACACACACACACAAGACCTGTGTGCTATTAGGTATTCTCTGTCTATCCAAGTCACGTCACAAACACTCATGGTCTTGGGGAAAATATTACTACTAACTCAACGGCTACATTACCCTTCTACTTTAATATGATAACACACACCTAAACGAGTATATGCAATATTTACCAACAGCTTCAAAAGTGTGTGCACTATTTTTTCATGCCTATATTTTCGTATATACCATTTTCCCTGTTATTATATTCAAGAAATAATATATATGTATAAAAAAAATGTTTGTATTTCTGTTGAATGTTTTTTTGGGGGGAAGTGAAGGGATTTAGCTTTAAGAACGGAAATTGTAATGGGCTTTAAACCGAAAAACCCTGCATCTTCTTCTTCTTCAACATCATCATTATTATTATTCTTATTTCGACTACGCCACTACTACTACCACTGCTACAACTACCGCAATAACAATATATTGTATGCAATGCTCAAAGTTGGTACTACTCTTTATATAGATAATCTTTTTTGAACAATCCTTTTACGTTTTTTGTTTGTTTGTTTATACAGCTAATAGATCCTTGCCGCGAAGCTCATCATTATCATCATCATCTGAGAGGATAACGCTATCAATCCACTAAAAGCACTTGGCGCTGACACCACAGAGAAGACTCATTTTTATTTTTGGTGGCGGGAGAAAGGGGGGAAATAATTTACCACTGTCAACATCTTTTGAAACATCTTCTCCAACTATTATCCAGCGTTTGAGGAGGAAAAACCAAGAAAAGTTTTTAAGAAGCAGCAGAGTTTGCAGGAAGGTTTGCATTAGGAAGGGGGCATCATGATACCCATCCTTCTTGCGATGGGATGCCTCACCGGCATCCAAAAGAATTGTCCACAACGTACTCCCATCATGAACTGTAAGAAGAAAATAAAACCATTATATCTCTTATCCACATTTATGTCTCTTTTTTTCACATTATTATTTTAAATGAAAAAAATAATATTTCATGGGATGATGATGATGATGATGACGGTAATGTACAATTTTATTTGTCAAACTATTGGCCTACTTTCTTTTTACATCAAAACATTTTCCTCCTCCTCCTCTTTCATCATCATCATCATCATCATGACCACCATTTCTATTTTAAACTGCATTAAAGCTTCTTTTTTTTCTTCTCACATGTGCTTCAAAACTTGTAAGCTTCTTTCTCTGCTTCTGCTTTCCTCTGGAAAATAAAGTGAAAATGTAGAACGAAAAATACAAAAAAAAAATCCTCAACGCCGCCGCTTCTCTTATCAAATAGATGGATCACAGGCACGAAGGGAGAAGAACAAGATCCAAAACCGCATAATGGTATTTTCACACAGACACATACACACTTAAGTCACTCACACGGACATATTATATTTTAGACCGCAGACAAGACCAGGAAGTATGTAGATAGGCAGGGTAGAAAAAAAATATGCTGCAAAAAAAGTAGGATAGTTTTTTTTAACGTAAAATTTTTTTTCCTACAAAACTTTTTTTTCGCCGCTCCTCCAAAAAAAAAAAAATTTTTTTCTGCAAAGTTTTAACAAGATATAATATGTATGTGGCCAATTGCTTAATAATAACAGTGGCAAATGTACATAGTATATATTTTTTAAATGCACGCTTTTTTTATGCCCACACATTTTCAATATTATGTCGAGTGAAAAGAAAATCTGGAAAAGATCACAAGAAAAAGAAAAGGGAAATATATACATATACAGACGAGATGAATAAATTGAGGAGAGGAATTGCATGGCAGTAGTAGTAATATGTAAACAATAATAATTTGTGTTTGTTTTTGTGCAAAAAGGTATTTGAATAAACGTTCTAATAAAAAAACGCATGTTTGCATTATTAGTGCTGCTGCTGCATTTACACTGCTGCTCTTTATGATATAATATAAATATTTTTTTTAAACAAGTATTATTTGCACTCACATTGCATCACTTGCTGAATGGTAATAATAATAATAATAATAATAAGCACTCACTTTATTTCCACTCACAAACCACACGATTCAACTTGAATATTTAACAACAACAACCAAAAAAAAACCTGACAAAAAGGGGCCATTTTGTAATAAAGGCAATAAATTAGCTTACAAACAACTTATTATAATAATACAACAACTATAGTCGTTAAATTGATTTGTTATTATTACACTACCCGATTTACTACCTGTATTACTAAATGCATATATAAATGGTAGAGCGTTTTGTATTGAATGGCCCCATATCATATGAAATATATGTATGTATGAAAAAAGAAAATAAAGCAAAGTTGTTGTTGCTGGTGAATAAGTTGGTAGATGAAGAAGAGTTCCTCTTTAAAAAAAACATTTTTTTCCACTACTTATTTTAGTTCAAAATGTTTCGCATGGAGAATGAGAGAGAGAGAGAGAGAGAGAGAGAGAGAGAAAGGAGAGCGCCTGGAGGCTCTCCAAAGTTTGATGAAACGTGAACCCAATCCCGTCTTTTTTCTTTCTTTTTTTTCTACATTTTCTCCTTTTTTTATTCCGCTCTTATCTCTTCTTCTGTTAATATTTTACTATTTTCCTTCCACCACCATATCAACTTATTTACGGTGTGCTCTCTCCATGTACTATTTAGTAGTCTTTCTTGTGTGCCTGCTTGCACAAGTATAAAAATAAAATAAAACATGAGGATATGGAGGAGATCTTAGTTTTTTTTCTATGTCTACTTTGATTGATTAAGTTTTACATGTCTGTCTGTCATACAAGGAAAAGTAGTAATATAAACTTTGAATTGAAAAAAAAAACTATTTTATTTTATATTTTAGTCAATTTCATTCTGCTACTTTGGTTTTTTCGTTTTACAATACTTTTTTTTTGATTTCCCCAGAACCCATTTGCCTGCAGACTTTTGCTGCCCCAGATCCAAATATTTTGTTTAACTACTTTGTTGCCTCTCCGGTTATGGAGGGGTATATACTATCTCTTCTTTCCCTTTCCAACAAATTTTTTTAAAACTTAGACCACCACACCACAGCAATGAAAGTATATACATAAATATCTGCATTATACATGTTTACCTCGAATATACCTATTCATCATCAGCATACATATACCTACATGTATGCTTATTTTTGGGGTCGGCTTCTTTGCTTCTTCTGCAATATTGTTTAAAAGGGCGAAACAAGGTAAATTATAATTCTTTTTTTTTTGTATGCATCGTGTGACCTGAGAGTAGTTTTTTTTCCTGCTCTCTCTCTCTCTCTCTGTATCCACCTCCTCTCTTGAATAAAATCAACAAATTTTCGGCATCTTCTTCTTCTTCTTCATTCCTACATGACTCTGGCTTTACGCTTTATTTCTGATCTTTACTCTCTCTTTTTTTTATCCCACACCCATCATCATCACCCTGATCTACACATGATCATCGTCGTCATCATCATCATCATCATTCATATGTACACGTTTGTTTGCACACACACGCACACTCACTCACACACACACACACAAAGAGTGAGAGAGCAGCAAAAGGAGGTTATCTGTGACAATATTAGTCTTTCGAGAGAAGGAAAATGGAGGAGAATGACAAAGTGCTCCATTTGCTTCTTTTTCTTCTTCTTCTTGTCTTGTACTGCCGAAAGGTCATAAAAATGTGCTCTTTTCTTTTTCTTCTTCTTCTTCTTCTTCTACTACACTCCTCCTGTTCCTATTTTTTTTATCTTTTTTTCTTCCTTTCTCAAAAGTAAAAGTACAAAAAAATAGTGTGTACATACAGTATAACATGCATACAAGCAAGACAGCATAGTGTGGTGGTGGTGGTGGGATGATACCAAGAATCAAGAAAAAAAATACCTTCACAACTTACAACAAGCGAAAAAAAAGCGACAGAGAAAAAGAGATGAGCCCTTTTTAAAAATATATCCTCCTACCAAAAAAAAACACAAATATAAATCGTGACTTTCCTTTGAAAGATTTTTTTGCTTGTATTCTTACTTTTTTGCAATAAACGAATATCTTGACAGAAAGAGAGAGAGAGAAAGAAAGATAGGGAGCAAGACAAGAAGAAGATGATGATGGTGAAAATTGAGCTTTACAAAACAGAACAAGAAGAGGACTAAGAGGAGCCTTTTATATTTACAGTGTCCTATTTCTTCCCACCAAAGTGTACTTTATACTTTCCTTCTTCTTTTTTCGATTCAGCTTGTTTGTTATTATTTTTCGTTGAAGGGAGATAAAAAAAAAGAGAAAGAGGAAAAGTTGATAAAAAATAATAGTGGGAAGATATATTGTGAGTGTGTTTTGTAAAGAGAGAGATAGCGGCAGAGAGGTGGATAGATATCCAACCAAACAAGCTTACGTTTCAGGATATTATTTATTTTTTGTAATAAAAGCAAAAAAAAAGGAAATCTTGAGGATAAAATAGAGTGTGTATGGCTCACCCAAAAATAAAAAGAACAAAAAAAGTAACAAGAAATAAAAAAAGGTAAAAATGAGAAGAAATAAATAAATATTAGAAGGGAAATCATATCTTATTTTATACATACGTATAAATAAATACATAATATGCTCTTAAAATACGAAAAAGTAAAAGAAAATATTTTGGTGATACAATAAAAATAATATAAACATTACAGGAAAACTAGCACATAGCTCATCTTGGACGTTCACCTCACAAAAAAAGTTTATAATGGGCATTTGGCAAAAAGATGCAAACTGTTTTTTTTCTTGGTTTTTTTATAGATTCAAATTCCATGCGAATTTGTATTATTTTACACGTACCGCCTATTACGGTACCTATACCGTTGTTTTTGTGTCTATTTTAAATTTCTATCTCTCTTATTTTTTTAAGTAACATATAAAATAAATAATCATCATCATCACATGACTAAATTAGCAAATCTAATTAGTTGATAAGGATAATAGTGGTCTCTGGCCTTGTATGGTCTGCGAAAAGAAGAGAACAAGAAGAAGAGAATAAAAAAATAAAAATATTATTTGCAACTTGTTCTCTTTTTTTCCGTGGGTTGAATATTCACTTCATTAGCAACAAACACTGGAAAACATGATCCCATCACATGATCATCCTGATTACCACCAAGCTTCACTGCACCACCATCTCAAGTGATCCTGCTCTTTGCAAAACAACAAAAAAACGGGGTCATTCAAAGAATACGACGAAACGTAAAATTATTTTCTCATTTGCTACCTCCGCATCCATGCAACAAGCAACTGTTTAAAAATGAGTTTTATTTTACGGGGTTACGTACTTTTTGAACGGTGATGCTTAAAAAATAATAATAACAAGCAGTTGAGTTGATTAAATGGGAGCAATTGTGTGTGTGTGTGTGTGTGTGTGAGTTTTCCCCGTTGGCCCACAATGAAATAATGTGTGCTCTCTCTTCTACTAGTTTACACACAGATACGATAAGTACATACATACATACATGCACTTTCTCTCTATATATTAAGGTAACATCTGTGTAGGACGTTATCATGATGCAACAATCTAAACGAGTACACACACTCTTTTTTTTGTTTTTTTCCAGAGAAAACTGAGAAAAAAATACGTAGAGTAAAAAAAAATGTGAAATTNTAAAGCCCTCACATATACTTATGTATTTAGGTGAATACTTTTGCAGAAATTTTCCCTGGATACAATATACCAAAAAAGTTTTGTTTTTGTTTTTGAGATCATGTTGATGATTATTCAGTCAAACATAAAATCAAAAATAAATTAGCAAAATGCATACAAGGGTAGCAAACAAATTACAAAATGTATATATATATAAAGGTAATTTTATTACGCAGTATAGTATGTGGTTGGTGGTGGTGGTGGTGGTAAAATGGGGTCATCCACTTAGCACGTTCCTTGTAACTGAATTTTCATGCTAGTTATTATTATATATTACGCAAAATGATAAATTATAATTTAATGGCAAGTCCGCTAATGTGTGTGGATGACCCCAAATATATGCTCTACCTTATATACATACATACGTTATATTTTGTATTATGTAAGTTGAAAGGAAAAAGAGAATTCCAATTTTTTTTTCACCCAATCAAACAGGCAAGCTTGGTAGTAATATACATTGTTAGCTTTTTCTTTTATATGAAAAAAATAAAAAATAAAGTTGGAAAGCACTTCACTTTCAGAATTTGTAGGCAGTTTATTTGCTTTTACTGAATTGATCGCAGTACACAAAAAAAAATCCCTTGAGGCAATACAAATACAAAAATAAAATGAACAAAAAGTAATTTTGCTTACCTATTTACTATGAACATTATTATGATGCACCTGCAATGATCCCAAACAATTTTATTTGCTTTCTTTGAAAAGTGAATTTTGGAAATTACTGCATCCTCAAGTACTCAACAAAGAAACTGTATTATCAACACTAAAATTATTAAATAAATGATGATTTCCCGGAGGATACTTTTTTATTATATCATAAATACATTTAAAGTTTAACATTTTGTAAAAAAAAATATATGTACACAGTTTTTTTTAAACAAAGTAGTGAAGTTTTGCAAAGGATTTTGAATGCTTAGAAAGATTTTATTTTTGTAGAGCCGGCAGATGAAAATGCGGACAATTGAAATTACCGGAAAATATTTATTGTGGCTGTATAGTTGCGTAGTCTTTATATATCCCGTTTTATGCAAATTGCCCTTCCATTATCATCATCATTATCATGAATATCATCAACCCGCCACCAAAACAGCTACTTTATTTTTCTATTATTGTGCTTTTTTATTACGCTTGGAATGCGAATGTATAAAAAAAATCAGTAAAAAAACTACCCGAAAGAGAGAGAGAGAGAGGATTTACGATAACATGGTGTAATGGCTACAGTTATAGTTATTGTTATTCAGTAATTGAAAAGAGTGATAGCGTTCATAAGTAAAAGTCTCTCTCCAGTCCACACACACACACACATTCAAGTACAAATCCTATTTCATTGTGTTTGTTTTGTGCTGGGATTTTCTATCTCGCATTTTTTTTATCTTCTTCTTCTTTTTATTTTATTTTTTAAACAAGAAACATAAACATGTTTGAATTGCACACAATTTCTTTGTTAACACATTTTCCCTTCTTTTTTCCTTTTTTTTTTGAGTTTATTTTATTTTGTACGTACGTACGCTGCTGTTGACATAAAAAAAATAATAATTGAGAATTGCCATTTTTCACTTACAAAAAAATATATAACAAAGCTGTTTTGCATTTTTTAGAAGAAAAAAATTATTATATATATTTTATTTGCTCAACTAGTATTCAAATTTTAATTCGCTTTAAAAAATATTTCACAAAAAAAAATTATATTGTGTTTTTTAATATTATCCTTGTTTTTTTTTGCCAACTAAGAAATAAGCTGTTACTGTTGTTTGTGACAAATGTTTTTTTTATGACAAATGAGATAACATTTTATGTATGATTATTATTTTTGGCAAACACTTGTCAAAATAAATAATAAATAATCATTGAAGTTAATTTAGAGACATGATGATGACTAAAAACAAAGCAAGGGATAATAAAAAATACATGATAATAATGATAGCGTAATTGTGTCGAGAGAGTTTTGAGAGAGCTTTGCTGAGTTTTAAGGGATTCAAACAGGATTTTGTATTTTTGTGTGGCTGTATTACTGCTTCTGTGGTTCGGCTCTCTTTCTCTCTCTCTGCTTGTGTGGTAGTGTTGATTCATTTAAGTTTACTCAAAATGTCCTTCCTTACGGCTCAGTAACAACTACAATGAACTGGCACGAACTATAAAACTACTCAACTAAAAAGCCTCAAAATATAAAACTTTTCCTTGTCCTTTTCTTATTCCCCTCTTATTATTACCACGACTATTATGATCATTATTATTATTATTCTATCCTTTCCAAACTAGTTTCCAGTTTTGTTATCTTGATAGAGTTGGAATGAGTGTGCTGCTGTTGCTGCTGCTGCTACTGTGTTGTCGTGTGCAAGTGATATTTTTTTTCTGCAAAAGAGGGTAATATTGGAACTAAGCCTTTTAAAAGATAATAATAATGGCAAAAAAAAATAAAAATAAAAAAATCAAGAGAGGATAAGCGGTCTAGAGTGTGTGCACATGCACATAATTTTGTTGAGAGAGTTGGACCATTTAAAAATAAATTGAATTTTGCAAACCCTTTTTTTGTGTCTGTCTGTTTTTTTGGTCTAAAAACAAACACTATAAAAGTGTTTGCATTATTATTTTTATTATTATCATCATCATCCTTGTCTTGTGTCTGTTCAATTCTTCAGCTGCCTCTTTATTACAGTTTAAATATATAAAAAAATTATTTTATTCAAATTCAGAAAAGGGATGGAAAACAACAAGCAGAATAACAATAAGCGTGTGTGTCTATATGCGAGTTTAGTTTTTTTTTTGGTAGGTATATTTATTTTCAAAACAATATTTAGTTTTGGATCTGTTCCAACTCTAGAAAAGATTTTTTTTTATTGTTTTCATTCGAGAAAATAAGGACAATGGAAGGGAAAATGGTGAGGTTTAGAGTTATTAGTAAAATAACTACATGCATACTAGTACACTTCATACTGGTGGGTTGCTATGCACATTTAAAATAGGGCTTGTTTGGATGTTGAAAAGAAATAAATAGTTTTGCACTTTAGTTTTGACAGTTATGTTGTGGTTGATTTTTTAGTAGGGTGTATAATAATAATAATACTTGTTCTCTCTGTCTCCTTTTTTGAGGAGGACGACGTGAGGCGTGCTAAAGTAGGTGTATCTGACAAAATGCTCATCATCATCATCATCATCATCATCATGATAAGGGGATAGACTCATTTTTTCTCGTGTTGTGTGTTGATTCCAAACTACATACATACACATATATCCACCAGCAGTAGCAATAGCAGTCAACCAACTTATTTATTATTTAACTAGCTATTTATTTATTTACACATGTATTTATTCATGTTGCTCTGGAACATTCCCATGTTCTAGCCGCCACCACTACTATTACATACTATGCTAGTTTATAAATAGAACTGCTAGAACTGAATAGAAGGGTTGAAATTGCGTGCTTTACAGATTAGACCTATTTTTAACTTTGTATAAACAATATAAACACGCAAAAAAAAGTAGAAGAAAAAATTACAGAGAAAAGAAATATCTCTTTTTTTTGCCTTTTAACTTTTTATTATTATCTTGTTCCATTTTTTTTTTCTTAAAAAGCAAACTGTCATATTATCATCATAGCACATATAATAGGATAGCCACTTAAGCCACTACATGACGTAGAAAATTACATATAAAAAATACATACAAACAGGACAAGATCATCAAATCAATGTGTGAAATGCTCAATCCTTTCATTAATACTTGGCAAAAGAAAGGAGCCGGACATGAACATGAACAAGAAGAGGAAGAAACTAGCAAAGATGGAATAATATGTATATTTGTTCCTTTTTTTGTAGTCTAGTCTTTTCCTCTTTTAGTTAGTCCTCTCACTAGTGGTCTGCCATCAGTTAGATCATCATTGTCACCCTGTGATGGCATTATCAAGTTAAATATCTCCAAGTCTCTGACTCAGATACTGACTGTGAGGAAGCGAGTACACGCTTCTCTGTATTTGTTGTGTGTGGTCTCTTCTGCATGCATCACACATACACACACTCTCTTTCTCTTTTTCTCTCAAAAATCTCGACCATCTCAAGTCTCAACACATTTTCTTTACAAAATGCATCACGTCCAAAAACCATAATATACCAACCTAGTTAACAAATGAGGAGAATAACGGTCGTGTTTCGTGAGGGAAGTTGTCAACTTGACACATTGGAACAAGCACAAGTCGACACAGTCAACTTACCTTGCTTGATGGAGACATGGTGGTGGTGGTGGTGGTGGTGGCAGTACGACGACAACGACTGTGAAAGAAAGCAAGGTGTTTTTTTTTCTTCCTTCATTGCATACCTTTCCATGTCCCCCATACATATACACATAATAATATGTGTATAGATAGAAAATACGTATAACCAACCAAAAAGCATACTCTCTCCGTCTTTCTTTATTCTACGTCTTCTTTGCTCTCTTCTTCTCTTTCTTCTTCTTGGAGTCAGATTTCTTCATTCCAGCAACCTTGCCACACACTAAATTAGTCAAATCACGCTTCACTGCTCCTTTCTCCTCTTCTTCTCAGGCCCAATAAGTACATTAGGAGAACTCGTGTAGACTCTTACAAAGACAAAAGACACTTTGGAGGTATGCCCTGTTCATGACACTACGACATAATATTTTCTCTCTCTTTCGCTTTCTCTTTCGCTTTAATACTCACACACACACACACTCACACAACCAGTTGCTCTCTCTATCGCCATATGACAGAGAAATATCCCTCTCAATCACACTTGATGAATGAATGCTTAGTTAGCCCAAATTGTTACCACAAAGAGAACTTATTGGAACTTGGAATACACTCTAATCATTATTTATCATTATTACCTATAATTTTTTTATATGACTTTTTTCTTCTTTCTTTCTTTCCAGATCAATTGAAAAACATTTGGAGTCCCACCAATCCATTCCTGTCAAGAAACTATGAGAATGGAACTTGGATTCGGAATGACTCGGCAATTGACCATAGATTTTTGATGGGTAAAACTATCAAGGTGGCTTTGGTCAATGTAAGTTTTTTTTAAACATTTTGGGAGAAAAAAGTGAATAGTTAAATACAAACATTTATTTTTATTTTAAAAAAAAATATTTAATTTTATTATAATTTTTTTTATATTTGCACAGGAAACGCCTTGGGTGACGGAGAGCAAGAGAGGCAACCACAGCTTTGCAGGTGTTTCTCGAGTGATTATTGGGGTATTTCGAGAAATGCTCGGTTTTGACTGGGAGCTCGTGTACCCCGACAAAGATGACAATGATGTGGGCATTTGGGATGAATCCAAGAAAAAATTCACTGGCGTGCTAGGGATGCTTAAAGATGGGGTAAGCAATATACATATAGTATCCTCCCCTCCCCCCAAAACCCCTGCAATTCAAGCAACCAAAATAGATTATGTCCCTATCTTTAAAAAAAGTTTATATGTAGGTGTATGTGGTAAAAGTAATTTAATTATAAAAAAATTAACGAAATTTAAAATCACAATCACTGTTCTACCCATTCTCCTCCTCTCACTCCCAATTTTCGCTTTTGTGTGTCCTACTTTTCCCTTTTGAAAAATATAAAAAGAAAGCCGATAATTATTCATTCCCATATCCTAGCACCACTACCACCACCACCCCTGCGTTCAAATTAACACAAAACTGCTGATGTAAGTTTGTGTGTATGATTTTCCATACAAATTTTCTTGTAATTTGATTAATTTACCAAAAAAAAACGTGGTTCAGCACACAACCCAAAGTAATATTCTTTGAAGTATAGGCAAGTAAACTACTCAGAAAGTAAAACCAAGTATAAATGAACACTGAATAATTTTTTTTTTGTTCGAGTAAAACTTTATTTGCCGTTCTCGTTCTTGTATGTTGTTGTTGTTGCTGCATCAGCCCTCTTCTATTTTCTACACTACTACAACTACAACAACATACAAGAACACAACAACAAATAATAAAAGCACTCACAAAAGATGGTACTATGCAATAATAATAATAGTAATAATAATAACGATGTACACTGCTACTTTTAGGGCGCGAGAGTGAAAACGGGACAAAGTCACATTAATTGAATTTATTATACCCCAGCCAACTTTAAACAAAAAATATATACATCTCTCCCTCTCTCTCTCTGGTCTTTTTTTTTTTGAATAATGCATTTTGTCACAAAAAAAAGACTATATAGTTCATGATGATATTATTATTACTTCCTTTTCTCTGTGTATATAAATTGCTTAAACATATACCTACCTAAATTTTTACTGTTGTGAGTGTTTGTGTGTGTGAGTATACACGTATTCAGGTATTAGGTATGTATATTATGTGCTAGAAAAAAAAGATAGCGTTTGTTAATGGCTCATAATATTCTTTCTTTCTTTTTTATACTTTTTTTTTGTAAAATGAAAACAGAGAGCGGACATTGGACTAAGTTATGTGAGCATGCTACCCAATCGTCTGGAACATTTTGACTTTTCCCGGCCATTTGGGGAAGAAAAGTGGATGATCATGATGAGTCGGCCTCAAGAGACAACTGATGGCGATGGACTTATCGCTCCATTTCAGCCAGAGGTACAGTATAAAAAAAAATTTACTTCTACTTTCTTTTATAATATAGGTAATATGTACTCTTATCACATGTTTGCTACAATACACGCATATTAATAACAATCAGAGGAAAAAAGCACCCGCAAAACTACTAAAAAATTATAAAATAAAATGCCAAGGCATACAAAAAAACGACAAGTCAAGTTATTGGAAAAGCTGCTGTGGAATATATAACGAGGAAGATGACGACAATGATGATGATGAGAATACGAATACGTGCATAAACATTTTTACGGAGCTGTGTATACAATGTAGTAATGACTTACTAATATTTGTCTGTGTGTGTGCTCACGATAACTTAAGAACGGCTTGTCCAAATTACTTCAAATTTGGAATATAAGCAATCTAGAGGTCTTAGTCTCCAACCCTATTGATTTTCAGCCACCTCGCTCATCAACCGGAGGAGTTACGGTTGAAACTTTAATTTTTT
>JAHZNC010000507.1:0-18893 GCA_027744095.1 Zhuqinia jingwanae | reverse complement strand
TACATACATATACATAGGAGAAAGGCTGCGATCTTAATACTCGCAAATCTGTGATGCTCGTAATAAATTATGAAAATCTGCATTTATACCTACGTACATATAGAGCGTATACGGCGAGTTGGTAACGGTCGATCTTACACATTTTGTCATCAAACTCATTCATTGTAACCTATCAAATCACCTTATTCTGTCATGTTTTAAAAATAGGATAGTTGTGTTATGTCACACAGTACGTGGGGGGATATGCAATATATGACATAGTTTGATGGAGTTCACTATGAGGACATTTCGTGTCGCTGTTTTGGATGCTGATATTGCAGATGGGTAATAATGAATGAGAATACAGTAAGAATATTATGATTGATGGAATAATGAAGATATGAAAGTTTATTTTACACTGCTAAAATATGCCAGAAAGAAAAAGTATAAAATTAATTCATTGTAATATGGTGTATTATTCTAAATTGCTTATTGGTTTTATTTCGCGTTTTCAGATTCATCCACAGCATTTTAAGAGTATACATATATTAATTATGTACGTACACTTATACATAAGAAAGCATAAACCATGAAATTTTCACACTTGCACTTAGCATACAATTTTTTATTTAATAAGTAATTACTAATTACACTATTAGAGAACTAAGGCAAAATACACTTTTCAACAAGAACTGTTTAGCTCTGAATGAATGGTGATCATGACGCGATGAAGGCGAATTGAGTAGCATACTTACTTATTCTGTACTCTACTAAAACAAACCCGAAATAAAATCATTTTTAATCAGACACATCATCATTTTTAAGGTTCATATACACACATCCAAGTTGGATTCATACGTACGCTTTTTTTGTGATCAGTTAATTTTCCCTTTTAATCATTAAAAATATTTACTAGCCGAATTTCTACAATAATTTCTTTCGGAAAAGGTACGATATTTCATAGGGGGTAAATTTATTAGGACAGATTACATTGCAAACATTTCATTATACTTTATCGAACAATAATTGTACGAATATACACATAGACTCAAAATAAAAATTAATACTGCGGAATTTGTCGTAAATCCCGATGTAACATATTTTTTTAATTAACGAATTGTAATTTATTTTGTCGCAATTCTTATAAAACACAAAAAATGGCATATCAGTATACACAGACAGAGAAACCCGGAACAACTTAAAATGTATAAATTGAATAAACCAGTCTCGTTCAAAAAAAAATTAATATTTTTAAGGCAATGCCACGATAGCTTAATATTATTTATCATCATGGTACATTCACTCAAAAATACATGTGTTTCATATGCCTAGTTGTGCTTTAGAACTATTGAATTTTAGAAAACTATGATGGAGTCAGTACTTGAAGGCTGGATTGCGAAGAGATCTTTGGTTGCATTACAAGGGCTTGAAATTTTTTTGACAGCGGGATAATATAAATTAGATTACGATAAGAGGATGAAGAAGAAATTGCATTTTTTTTGTGTGCGAAAGTAAACATTAAGCAAAAATTGATAGAATTTGTGTAAACTGTGTATCACAGGCAGACGCAACATACATTTTTGGAGCATTACGAAACAGTGACACATTACATTGTTACAAGGAAGAAGGTATATTTCATTTCAATTATTATATTATTATATTTATTTTATAAACCGAAAAGAAATGACACATTTATATTTCATATATGTATTGTTGTATACATATACATAGACTTGAAACGCTTAACCCATAGTGAAATTACACTCAGTTATCGGAGGGAAATAAAATGACAATAATAATAATTATTATTATATATAACAACAGCGTGTATATTAAAGATTAGGATGAAAACGAAAAGTTAAACAGTAAGAGCAAATTATTGTATATTGTAGTAGTATCTAACAATCAAACCAATTAGCAATCTTAAATTGACAATATATTTGAAATACGCGAAAATTGTTGAACATATTATATTGACGACTACTGTTAACTGTGATGGTACAAGAATACATACATGAGTAAATGATATATATATAATGTAAGCATAGAAGTAAAAATTATACAATTCAACAGTAATAATTAAATAGCTTACAACAAAAGTCTGTTAATTTTGGGTGATATTACTCAACAATAATAATTATTTAGGCCATCCATTCTTATCCCTGAAGATTCTCAACTCAACATATAATTTCGAGGCTTATCATCTATTTTATTTTATTTAGCTGCACCAGGTCACCGGATGTCTCAAGTTAAAAAAATCAAGTTGCAACAGGTTTCTGTTTATCGTTGGACGACTGAACTGGCTTCCCGTCATTGACACCGGCGCTGGGGGGGTCGACGTCCATTTTCTGACTTCCGGCTTCTGTTTGTTTCTTCTTGATTTCATCAGAAAGCGACTGTGAACCGACCTCCATTTTTTCAGTCTCTCCAGATTTGTCTCCGTCCCCACGGGGGGTTTGTGGAGAGGTTTTCTTTTCCAATTTGGAGATGCAACTTTGAATGAACCTGATACATTCTTTTCTTGCAGTTCGAACATCATCGCGTCCTTCAGTTTCCACAACATCCAGCTTGATGAGGCAACGAGTCAGCATTTCATCCAAGACTAGATATCCCCTGTCTTCTCGTGTATTTCCTTGGAAGTCGTTAATTTGTTTTTCTAATTCCATAACTTCTTCCGACACAGCAGTTACTTGAGCCAAAGGATCCTTTGGTGGTGCAGGCTTCTTCGGGGGAGGAGTTGGAGAGCGTTCAGCAGGGCGCGACACTTTAGCTTGAGGAGGACTTTGTCCTGTACCGCAATTTCCATTTGAACTAGAGTTGACAACAGGTGTTTTGCGTCCTTCAATAATGATGGGTATACTTCGCATTCCCCCAGCGTTTGCCCCTGTACCTGGTTCTGCCTTTGGTGACTTACTGCAGTTGCCTCCAACTTGGGTAGCCTGTGGCTTGCTTTCATTGGGGTTAATGGTCATTTTTGAAGCAGGATGTTCATTTCCCATTTGAGAATTGGGAGGAGCTGACTGGGCTCTGGCTGAGCGATTATCGTCGACAAAAATAGAATGATTAGGCTCCGTATTACATCTCTGAGGTCCGTTGGATGCTGGTGGTTGTGGAGAGGGCTCTCGAGGAAGTCGGTTTGGAATAGTAGAAGAAGGAGGAGAAGGCGACTTTCCTCGTTGTTGAGGTGGCTGCTGCTGCTGCTGCTGAGTTTTAGGGGGATCGTCTCGGATAATTTGAATAGGAATCACACGTTCCTCCCCAGTGCTGGCAGTGGACGCGCCAGAACCAGCTCCAGATGAACCAGAATGATGACGTTCACGTGGAAAACCATGATGACCAAAATGATCATCAAGGTTCCACGTTGGTTGATTGCGCATTGTGGAGAACATTGGATGTCGATTTGCGAATTCGTCAAATCGAGCACGAGCACCGCTTCGGATATCGTCAAAAGGGAAATTCGCCTACCAATTTAAAAAATACGTGACGAGATAATAAAAAGTTATCCCTTTTGTTGGCTATTAAATGAAAAGGGGAGAACGTTTAAATGAAACAATAAAAATATTTTTAAGCATGTTGTAGAGAGAAAACCTCTTTATTAGCATAGTCAGTATGAGTACATCCTGAAAACAAGTAAGGCATCGTAGGCACGGAATTTTAAGAACTGAAAATGTTTCTTAATTTGGATTTCAATTGGCTAAACTTCAAAAGGGATTTCAACAAAGATTCAAGACATACATAAATCGGGATAACCCCTGTTTTGTCGCCTCATTGCAGCGCATAATATTGTGAATATTTTTTAAGGATATTTGCTAGCTTATTACTACACAAGTATATCACACCTCACATGGCACAACGCAAATCAGAAACGTATATATAATCACATATTTTCTTTGTTTTTAGCGATGTAGTAGTTAATTTTGACAACATAAAGTTCATATCTACATATTATGTACCTAGTCACTAGTATAAATATCATGACATGATGCTCCTTCAACGATAAATTTTGTTCCTGTATACTATGTACCATGAATGAACGTATCACTTTCTCGACCAACGACTTCAACCAATCCGCACACTCCTTGCCTTTTTGGGTTCAAGTCCCACTATCTAATTATTTCTTTAGCCCGTAGTCTACTGTTACTTTTATTCTCAAAGAAACATTATACAGTAAGCGAGCATTGTCGTTGAGTGTGGTACTGGTAATAAATCAAACTGGTGATTATATGAGTAAAAGAGACTGCCCCAACTACCACAACCCATACAAAATCTTCAAATCAAGCACCACAACAACTTTACAATTGTCTTTATACTTATGTGCCTCAAACTTTCATAATTACTAAAAGACTGTTGAAAAAATTTCAGCATAATTTAAAATTTGTTCATCCCCATCTACACTTTGTTCTTTATTTACTTTTCCCTAAAAGCTAAGTAAGGCTATCATCATCAACATCAAAAATCATTTAAACAAAATTGTGGTTACAAATTCAAAACACATTATTATTTCCTTTGCCTTTGTTGAAAATATTATATTTAGGCAGGGTTGAGTAAATACATCCTATATAGAGGAAGGAAAATATTATTATAATAATACGTGAATTATATGTCAATGTTGGAGCTATAGTGTATATAACTTTTCATTTCATGTTTTTTCCTTAACCCAGTCTTTTAACCCACATAGAAGAATCATGTAATCGTACTCTGGTGCAAAATATTTTCATGACCTATTCAATTCTCAGAAGAACGGGTGCGGGTGCATGCTTTTTTTTTAGAAAGTTGGTGCAATATTCATAGCTTTAGCTTCATAAAAAAAGATATCAATAACACGATCAAGAAATCTTTAATATAATCATTATCACATTTTATTTTTGTTCAACTATATACAGATCTGTTTTCGATAGAATTCTTGTCACTTTTGCACTTTTGACTACTTTGGTTTCACAATTTGGCACGCAAGACGCAACTAAATCTATACGAACAAAAGTACTCATCATCTCATCAATTTTCAGTTTTGAAGAATAAGTAATTGGAACTGAAGAGCAAAAAAAAATCAACACCTACGCAAGTTTTTTTATGTAGCGAATAGCGATTGTGTGGAACTGTGGAACAGTTCGGATTCAAGCAAATAACTCCAAAATATGCATTCATTCCAGTTATAGTTGTACCAACCAACCACAACCACTTAAACATTATGTACATATTATGGCCATGAAATCATAAAAATCAAAATGTATCATGTTCTCTCGTATAGATCAAGAAACACCTTGCCTAAGGTTTTCTTCATTTTAATTTTAGCCGCATGAAAACGCCTTAGCTTTGCTCATTAGCTCGTTGCATTAATGGAGAGGGATGATTATTTATGCATCGTCGTCGTCTGTCTTATTGCATAGCACTTATAAAAATGACGCCTAGATTAACAGTTGATTGCAAATAATTGGGTTATGACATGGAACATACTTCAGAGTAGGATTCAAGGTCGCATGCGTGAGTGTTGCGCAACTGTGTTTTGGCAACAATTAACGCAGTTACCTATTCGCTAATGTAATGTATCCATCAGATAAAATAATTCAGCTATCCATTCATTCACTGTTCATACTTCATACTATTGCAGCTGTCTCTGTTCAAGGAAAGTTTTTTTTTAATTCAACCAGAAACCCACACTCGTCATGATCGAAAGAAGTCGAAATCCATAAAATACTTTGGGTTCAATATATCTTGAATTAGAAAAGATGCCACATTTATTTCTGTTGTTACAAATAACAAATGTCTCGGGTTTGGAACTCCGTGAGTTCTAAAAACCAAGTAAGCAGCCATGGCAGAGGCAACATGCTCATCACATCTATTACACAACAAAGTCCACTGAAATTTGTTTCCACTTCATTTACATGCGTACCAAATTAAATGATATAGGAAATCGAGCATTATTTTGTGACTGCAGACGTACTTGAAATAACAGATCATTAGATTTTGGGTTAACACTAATTAGTTTACTACCTTACTTAAAAGTGGAGCCAGATGAGATGAGAGTAATATCCTCATAGGATTTTCCGCTCATAAAAGAACATGTTAGCTGTAGCTGGCATTAAATACATATGCATAGATGCTTTTACTTTAAGGAATATATGTAACCTTTAGAATTCAGAAATTCTATAATAGAAGATATAGGTACATAATAATAAGAGTCTCATAAAAAGTGAGCAAAAACAATGGAGAGCGGCATTATTATTCGGATCATGTATATAGAAGTAATGCTCTGGTTGTTTTCAATACAAGCAAATACAACCATGACATTTGGCAAGGGAAACGGTTTTCGAGCGGTTGGTTGATCTACTTTTTCACACAGATTTAGATTTACTATATGAACCTCTTCCATATTCATGACATGACATTTTGCAAGTTATGTTGTGTACACCACCCGTTTGGTTCTTGGCTCTTGCACGTAAAATATAAGCTTGGAGTAAATACCAATATTATCTGCTCCTTTTCTTTGCGTTTATTTTTGAGCTGCTGCGCTTAGCCTACATATGTTTCTTTTAAACAGCTTAATAAATAAAGAAATAAGAAATACTCTCATAGCTTAATATTCAAATGGAAATTTTTCTTTAGTAAGTACACAAGTAAAATCAAAGTAGAATTCAGCAGTAACATGTGAAAGCCGCGTGCGTGTGTGTCAGGAAAACCCAGTAAAAAGGGTGCTTGGGGACCGGATTATGACAATCTTTCAACACATTTACAACTGCAAGGAAAAAAACTACAATTACTACAATAATGTACCTTATACAACTTGGATTTGCAAAAATTCACGTCACACGTCACATGTTGTGTGCAGCGCGACTGCACTTTAGATGCGCAAAAATATGCAACAGCTATACACAGGAAATTGTAGCTACATTTAGGTAATATTAATTACAAACCCACCAATAATAACAAATTCGAAATGTGTTTTGTACTAGGTACACACTGTCACGTAACATTTTTTTTATTACACTGGAATCTTTTTGAAAATAATTTCCTGCATTTCAATTCGATAGGAAAAAGGATATCTATAGCTTACGCCCGTGAAATCGCCTACAGGACTTGGCCATATTTCAATTTTTCTCTTTATACAAGCAACACGATTTTTTACGATTCGCATTTAGTAGTTCGCCCACATACATATACTTTTTCAGCATCTCCTAATGCGTCATTTCTTATTGGAGAGTGCGATTTAGCAGCTACATATACATTTTTTTAAGAGGAACACTCTGTCAGTATGCCCGTCCTTCTTCACCAGAGACACAGACGGTTAAATAAAATAGCAAAAACGTCTATCATTCATGTTCTCCATCAAACAGGACAACGGCACAGAAACCATAACAGGTACATAATCTAATCAAACATGCCTTTTCATTTTAAAATTGCCCAGCTTTAGACGTAAAACTTTCGTCTTGAAAATGAAAAATGAGCAAATATATCCCTTTTGTTCGATTAAGACTTACCCTACCATGGAGCTATATAGGTATACTACAGATAGTATACACGAAGCGAATGCGCAATCCATGTTGCATATTATGTATGTATGTATGGATGCTCTGCACCCGTTTAATTGTAATTAAACATTAAAAAATATGTGCTTCGGCGTACTTTTCAGCACTGAAAGCTGCTTTGGCAAGACAGTGGGATGCTGTAATAATAATATGCAGAAGAAAATCCTCTACACATACACACGTCATCCTATACCTATGCCGATATTTTAAACAGATTTTAGCAGTTTTCAGTATAGTATGACATCTATCCTTCGTGCACATTTTTGAAGTGATACTGAACACGAAAAAATAAAGACGAGAGATGATGAATATTGATGAAGCAAGTTTACGTTGTTTGTTTAGGTACTTACCTACGTTTAGTTTCGACTTGACGCTTTTTGAAAACCCAAATATTTCTTCTTTTTGCAGACAAAGTTAAAAATACTTCTGGCAGAAATCCGTCTCCTGAAATACAAACTCTTCAAAAAGCAATTTCACTCAAAAATGCTTGTAAGTTTGTACTTCAATCACACTTCAAAAAATTCCAATGCACATTTTTTTCGTCACTTGCTGGTGCTAGTTTAATGTTCAATTTTGACATCCGCAATATATGTGACCATATACGTGGTATTTACCATTTACGTACTTGTTTCACTAAAAAAATGTTTGTCATTTACACCACGCGACATTTAAAGATTATAATATTTTGCCTATTTGCAAATTTGCAATGTAAGTATGTAGAGTTGACGCACAAAGACGAGCTGAATACAAAATGCCACGGTATTGAAACAAGCTCAAGAGTTCAACTGAACAAGATTTTTTTGGAGTAGCCCACTTATATTGTTCTGACAAAATCAAAATTATGATGGCTCACGTTCAAGTTCAAGATACACCTCGTCCAAAATATGACTACATAGTAATAATAATATATGATATATTACGTATATATTGGATTGAAGATGATCAAGCAAGTAAATTGCACATATGGAAAGAAACTTCAAAAGCTGTGCTGTGTTTTGTCTGCTATATGCTGCTGTTTACCTAAACTTTGAAGCACTGAATGTTTCCCACACAGTTACACGATGTTACTACTAATAGCACGAGAGCCGCGAGGAATATGAAGGGCGTTTATATGATAAAAATATCCGATAGTTTTAAAAGTCAGAAGATGCAAATATCTTTCATCGGAGCGGAGTAATATCTCTCTGTTGTTCCTACACTTTCACGAACGTCTTTAGTCTTTTTCACTGTGCTGATAATAAATCTCTATACTCACGAAACCTGACCACAGAATACAAGTATTGTTGTGTAATCATTGATCATTATCAACTGAAAATTGTGAGCAATTAGCAACACCAAGCAAAAGTCAAACACTACGAATATATCCCTCAGTTATTTAACACAAAACTTTTTATCTTAGAGAAAGAAAATATGAAATCATCACTGTTTATAATATACAGAAATGATGTCACTTCTTTTATACAATGAAAAGGCAACATGCAACTGATTAGGTACGTAATATTATGCGGCCAAATTCTTTTTTGCTTTCTTTATCTTTCATGGAATACCTGAACAACAATAGAAAATTTCATTTCGCAGCTCTTGTTCTCGCAAGATCAAACTCTGAACTGAGCAAGCAAATGCTTCTCGACCATTGGATTTATAATAACATTTTTCCCAAATCTTTCTTAGACAAACTAGCAATGACGAATGAACAGAATAAACGATAATAATGAGATACACATTTCACATCTTTTTTTGGTAATACTATTAAAGAATAGTAAAAAAATTAATATTTTGTGTGAATAAAAAAAACAAGCCAACCTTCCATTATATTGCATACATTATACTTTCTCATAAAAATGTTGTAAAATACGTTTCATGTATTTATTATATCATCAAATATTAATATTCCTATGTGTGGAGACAACGCAACAATTCATGACTTGTCCAAAAATATCTCAGTGACCTGTCTTGAGTCGTTTTTTATTAATATAGGTTGTTATATGTTATATACATGATGACCATTATACTCACACACGTTATAGTCAGCACCTGCTTCCGATTTACCTGTGAAAATACAAAAGCAACAAGCAAAAAATTATCGTATATAACTACGCATCTACAATGCTGCTACATGGGGCACTTGTATGAAGTGTGTGATAGGTCGTACAACTACTTTGTGTTGAAAATGTTGCAAAAAATAGAGAGTAGGTGGTCGTTAATACCCTAGCAAAAAATTACAATTCCATTTAAGGAACTAGCTTGAGATTTTCAATCCCACCCATACCCAAATCCATCGGAATCGTATGCTCCTCTCTTGTAAACATACGCGGCGACATTAGAGATTGCATAAATTTTTAAAAACACAAGGCGAATCGCATTTGACAATGCATAAAATTAATGAGAATGTTGAATGTATGGCTTGACATACACATCTTGGGATGCCATTCACATCCACACTATAATAGAAATTGTAAAATTGTAATGAGCAAAACTATATTTACCAGGATTGCATGGCAGGTTGTGTTTGATTAAAAAACTACATCTCCGAAAAATTAAGAGTTTGACTTTGACGAGCGCTGGCTGTTTATTAGAGCATCATTTGGTGAATTTGGCACGCAGTATAAAATGACGGTGCATGCACGTCAATAGGTAAAAATGCAATGAAATGCAAACGTGTAGCATCCAAAACGACGCAAATACTCGAAAATCACAAAATTGAGTAGGCTGGTTTTGGTATAAACTAAACTAATAAACGCTGTCTCGGTCAGTAGTAGTTGGTACTTACTCGACGAGTATAAGCAACACGAAAAAGATGAGAATATTAAGACCCGAGCTTTTATTTTTTAAATCCTCTGTGTGTAGGATTCTTTCACAACCAAAATGTATAAATAATTTAAGTATGCAATATAAAACGGAAAATATAAAAAATTTACACGAGAAATAGGATGACCTTGAATGGAAGAAACGAAGGTGAGTCCGATCTGCGGGTTTGCATTTTACATATGCATAGGTAGTATATTGTCATTTACCACTGCTATAAAAATACTTGATTTTTCCCTCTTCATTCCCACTCGACACAACATTTTTATAATTCATTTCCATTCTTGCCTCAACTCTTAAATTTAGTTTCAAGTGGGATATTTCATCGTGGGTCTCTTATAAAATATATTCCAAAGTCAAAGTCAAATCTGGTTTATGAATCGGATTAATCCTCTATGTCATCTCTAAAAGATGGCAACTTTGTAAGCCATAATCCGACAAATCTATATTCTGCTTTATTAGGACCTGTCCCAATTAATATTCTATTCTCACAATTCTCACTATTCTAATCGTAAACATTGAAGATAAAAATATCATTNATTCTAATCGTAAACATTGAAGATAAAAACAGCATTTTATTGTATTATTCCGATTTTGCTTTATGTAATGCTGCATTTGACTTTGTTTGACTAAAAATGCTAGATTTTAAAGAGTAATGACAATTGACAATGTAAGTAACACATACATAAATGTTAAATATGCAAAGCACACTACATACAAAGTTAATAGTCTATGTCGATACCAAATAGAACATTCTGGGATGACATCATTCATCATATTTAATGGATCGTATTTACACCATGCGTTGGTTCAGTTGAGTGTTAAATACCTAGTCCTGCTAATTTGTTTATGGCTGTAAAAATATCATTTTGGTATCTTAACACAAATGCTTTTACTTCGATATGACACTATTGTTACCTGTCAAACAAAAGTAATAAGATCAATAACGTCTTATTTCATGCAGGATACGTGTTTATTATTAATGAATGAAGATTGCGTGAAACCATCAAATGATGACATACAGCCGTATTGCTTGCTATATCTTTGTAAACTTTTACATTCTTATTATTTAAAAAAAATCTTTTCAAAATTTACTGGCACAATTTCAATTTCAGCGTGTACGCACATCAATCTGCCAAACACATTACAATTAAAATCAATGCAGCAATTACCTTTATGTATGTCGGCATACAATGGTCAGTCAATGGTAAACCACGCAAAAACAAAATCACAGCAACCAACAGTACAAGCAATTCTAAACAAATAAACAACCATACAGATCGAATGCGAGAGAAGAGGTATAAAACCCAATGTTGGCGTAGTTGACGACCACACTTGACGGGTAAGTGGCGACTACTGCTGTTAGCTGTTCTCAGCACATTAACACAGTGATCTCATATCATTATCGAGTCACTGATGAGATCATCCAGCTCGGAACAGAGACAAAAATACTACCTCTCTCCCCTTTCATTGCCCGGCCTCCTCTCATTTGTTTATCTCTACCCTAAAATGACCACATTTAATGGTACACAAGAACACGGCGAAGCTGTAGTACTTACATCATTGTTATCACTAGTATAAGAAACAAACGAACAAACAATGCGTATATACATAATACGCTTGCGCTTCTAGCCATTTTTGCAATTATTGTTGAAAAGTATATATTTATTCATCTCAACAACTCACGAAACGTGAATGACACATTATATGCTGACATTAGGAAGTTTAAAGGAGTAACTGACCACGATACCCAAAAAAGGTGAGATGTAAACACACGCCTACGCCAAATTCATCCTTTTTACTTCTTGACAGTGACGTCGACTTCATTTTAGGAATTCAGAAAGACAAGATTTCACATGAAAATAAGAATCTTTGGTAATTGAAGGACGAATTTTCTAATTAATCTGGACTTGTTACGAGATTAATGTCAGAATCAGAATGCTTGTTTTTATTTCAGTTTTTATTTTATCATTAGTATCGGAATACTGGCGTCTGGAACTTGAAGCACAAATCATAACAAACCTGTCAACCATGACACAAATTTTCCAGGAATTCCAGACATACATACCTATTCGCTTCAAGTAGTAGTACTAGCACGTGTTTGCTAGAAGTGCGAAGTGGATAAATACGTTTTACAGTAAAATGCAATCAGTGTGGAATGTTTTGTACTTTACACGACGTCTTCATCTGAGTGTGTATAATAATTGGTTAATCCGTTTGTAATGATATGCATATGCACGTAAACGATACAAATTCTTACACAGTGATGTGATGATAATTGATGATTAGCCCCTGACACAAGTATGTGCTATTATTATCAATCAATCATGAATCATGAGATGACTCTTGAGTTCATCTAGTATAGCGCTATGAAGATTTATCATTATTATAGCTTGTCAGGTTACATGAAATATATAAAGAAAAGCGAAGCGTTTACTCATGCATTAGTAGTGTTCAAACGCCTTAAAAACTGACCAACTCATTCAACTTATTATCGCCATAAGCATATACGCAATAATCTGCATATTTTGCTAAAATATGATGTTTTGCAGTTGCGGTTCAAGTTCTGGATATTTTGCAGAGCTGCAAAAAATCTAATATAACTGCATAGTATAGTGTATCGGTAAAAACAAAATGATATGGGAGAGCATATGCATACTTTATTTAACTTTTAAAAAATGGACAAACATAAACCAGAATTTTCTAAAATTATCTAGTTTTAAGCCAGTAATAGTAATTGTTTTTGAAAACTAAATAGCAATAGAAGCCTCAACAATTTTCTTTGGAACAACCTTCAGTTTCAGTTGTTTGAAAAAATACAACGAACCAGGAGCCAGAGCCATCGGCCATCACATAAGGAGGAATCAACAATTATAAACCTCGCCAAATCAACACAACGCGTAAACGATGGCTCTTAAGAACATCATGTTGAGAGAAAACATGAACGATGAAAAAGCAGGTGACAGCCAAGGAAATTTTCTATATGTTAATTTTCTTTTTATACAAGTATAAACTAGACAGAAGCATGTGACCTTTTACGGAAGAATTGACAAAGAAGGAATGTTGTTTGCTTTGGTGAGCTGGTGACCATATACACATCATTGACCACTACTCGGTAACAAGACATGATATACATATTCAAAACGCCAACTAAGGGTAAAAACAACACCAATTCATGATAAAACCATTTTAACTGTACACTCAGTCATATAAACAATTACACAAAACACAAATATATACACCACCAGTCAGTCACACTCTGCTGGCGACATTGCCGTCACCATCATTTTATCATCATGATTTTAGATCAACATAAAAATATGCCATTTGTCATCATCATATTATACCTTCAACAATCTAGGTATTTGGCTATGACTATCAGTCCTATAGTCATTCATTCATCAAACATAATTTGTTGATTGAATATTTATTTGCATAATTTGTTTTTCATGATAGATCATAACCTGTTCATAATTACTGGTTTACTACTACTACTGTGTTCAAAGGAGCCAATAGAAAAAGATCAATATCAGTGAGTGAAGTTGACGGAAGGATATTAGTATTTACAAGGTTAACTTAAATAGGCTGCCCTATCAATAGAATTTATACTTTAGCAGTAAATGATCTGCAGCACGATACAGTAGGACGGACGAAATGATGACGGAAGGTAGTAAGTTGTAATTATTGTTGGTATGTAGGTAGGTACTAGTAAGCTCTAAAGAAAAACCTAGAACTCGTCTTTGATGTAGTGCTGAAAGCTAATTTCTATTCCACTTGCTACAAAACGCTTCTACATCTACAGTCTACAACTACAAAAAATTTCTACATGGGCATGTCTTGGTTTAATGCTAGTCTGACTGACGAAATTCAATAAAATAATTTTCCTCCTAATATTCAACAACTGTCCACATATTTTACTAATGATTATGTTATTATCTTGACCTTATCATGAATAGCTGCACTACATGCATGTAATACTACTACACTCAATAACATGTGTAGAACAGTAGTGTTTATTACTATAACCTTGAGATCACGATCACGCTACTAGCGGATATCGATTTTTTGCTCACGTTGAGTAGTCAAAGTTGTTGTGTGTCACTGATGTCTATGGATTGAAGGTGTACTCTCTTTAGTTAGAGTTGTTGAGAGAGCATAATAGGTATGCAATGCATAATTTCAATGCATGCTTGTATGCATTTAAATTTAATCTGCGTGTCCTATGGTAAATCACATCTGCTGCAATTGAGTTGACGTTCATACAACAATGTATGTACAACTTGTAGACAATTAAATAATTATACAAAACAGACAATACACTAAATCTGTTAAATGACTTAACAAGATCCAGAAGGATCATGAAATCATGAAAACATAGTTAATTAGCGTGTCAAATCATTTTGATGCAACATTACAATTATTACAATTATAAACTCAGGTATATTTAGTTTTCTGCAAGTAATACTACTTTTATTTTATTACTGATACTAATACTTGCATATAATATTGGTACTGATTTGCTGCTACATCTACTACTCACTCATCCGAGCGCACAACATTCATGAAATGAATGAATCCAATGAATTATCATAAATACCAAATGAAATTTTTTATAAATCCGCAGTTTAATTATTCAGCTCATTTAATATATAAACTAATTTTTAATTGATTACAAAAACACATATAATATGAAATCTCATCAGAAACAGATTGAACAATTTGTAACATAAATGCTCACAGCTCAAAGATACAAGATTTTAAAATTGGCTTAACAATGCATTAAAGTGACTTTTAAAAAATCTTCGACGTTTTGAGTGCTTGGATTCGATCAACAAATTTAGAATGCTTAATAAAAAAATAGATACATATTACGTATTCCGTCCCACTTTTCGATGGACTGGATTGTGCTTCAGCCAGCGAGAACGCCAACTTTGTTGGCTCTGTTCCAGTTAGTCATCTTTTCGGAATGGAATTCGTCATCGTAAAATACCCTGGTTTACACCAGAAAAACGCTTCAAGGTCTATGCCCGATATATATTTTAATTGTGTATAACGTATAGACTTGTTTAAAATGTTGCATGCAATTAAATATCTCTGATACCAAACAGACCATAGAATGAACATAGCTTAAGCTTGCAATGACCTCTCATCTGAACACAACTTATCTTAATTCCTGTAAAAATAAAACTCGTTTTTGTTTATCATATGACGTATTGCCTAAAATCACTGTTTAATTCCCTAGAATGCGAAATGCATAATCGTGACTCAACTTTCCACTAAACTAAAAAATATTAAGTGTTTTAAAAATATAATGAAGATGAGAACATGATGACACCTTGCCATGCATGTAGCATGTAATACATATTACGTATGAAGGTACATATTAATTATACATATGTCTAACAGCTTGTAGTAAACAAGGTGAAAAAGTGCACACGCACATGCATACGCAGACATGAATTGAAGTTAAATTGCTATTGCAGCACGCACGAGCTTAAGATAAGACAAACCTACGACAAATAAATGAGTCATTAAAATGACTGAGAAATATATGTTATTCAATTATTCCATTTACTGCAAATTTTTACACAGGAAGTAGTTTAAAATGGAATTATCCGTGTTAGAATATGAAAAACAGTGTAAACTGATATTAATTAACACGTATATAAAGTTATTATTATTATTATTATTAATACGCTATACGCTATAGCATTAATAGAGTATATATGCAAACGACAAACCAATTCTTTCAAACATCTACATCCAACATATTTCATCATCAATCAGTTATAAATCAGGTCTTTGTCGCCTTTGCCATTGAAACTTTGGGACCCTGGTCAAAAGAAGCTAAACATTTTGGTATTCATCTTGGCAGACTTCTTAACATTATCTAAGGCGAACCTAAGTCAGGCTCTTACTTTCGTCAGAGAATACCAATTTTTTCAAACATCTACATCCAACATATTTCATCATCAATCAGTTATAAATTAAATAATTCAACATACATCATATTTAACCTGTTTTCGTCTTAATATTAACTATTTGATACCGATCATACTAATGTTTTGTAATATATTATAGGCGTCTTACCCTCCCAGATCCTCCAACTGGAGACGTAGGTCTTCCTGTTCCTGCAGCAAAAGCGGACGCAAACGGATCCGAAGCCCCGTCAAAAAACATTTTCTTTTCTTCCTGAATCTTTTTCCTTAAATCGTCTACGAAGTTGTCGTTGTCAAACACAGAGCCTGTCTTCTTGTTTCCAAAAATCCGCTCACTCAATCTAGGCTTATTCCCGAAACTGTTCCTCTTTTTTCCAAAGAACTTATTTGTCTTTTCCGCGAAGAAAGGATCGTCAAAGAACTCGGAATAATCACGGTCACTACCACGACGGGGAAACTTTTTGAAAAAGTTAGCTTTTCCGTCCTCTTTCTCCTGCTGGTGATGAGAGGGGGAGGATGACTTATCACGTTGTCCCTTGGACGAATCTTCTTTATTGCTGCAATTACTAATGCCACTGTCACTTGATACAGAGTCTGTATTGCTTTCACCCTGCAAATTTTCCGTTTTCCCCTCACTATCCCCAGACATGAGCACCATCCAGACGGCAAAACTAATCTGCACTTTTTCTGCTTTGATATATTTCTCCTGCTAAATGGCAACAATGAGCCATTAAAAAATTAAAATTTTTCGACTTCACAGGTATGCACTATTGCATATGCTTTTAAAAGAACACTTCTTGTTGAATTTTTTGTACAATGGAGATTGCGCAATTTCTCAGATTAAATCTGCTTGCTGCATTGAATTAAAAAAAATATATTAGAACGACGTCAGAGCTACACACCAAACTTCACCTTTTTTCTAACCAAAAAGTTCAGACAAGTTACGTATAATATCCACCCGCAAAATCTTGTAATCAACTAACTGAATTACCTACGAGGAAATTGCGAAGATCCGAACCAAATGAATATATGTAATGAACTAAAGTTTTATGATCACGGGTGGTCGATAGCAAAATTAGTTGTACTTTAAGTCAAACTAAATTTGATGATGTTAAAAAGCATTTCAGATTTGCAAAGACCTGCAACAGCTATTCTTGTTCGGGTGTGTGTGTGTGTCATCCAAAGACAGAGTATGATACGGCAATGTGTACTAAAAAACTGTGATATTGGTGATGACGACAAAATGCGAAATGCTGCTCTATCCGTGTAGTATTTTATTAACCTCTACATAAACACGGTTTCCCTGTTCCCTCTGATGTGCTGCAGCATTTGTGATCACGGCTGGTGATATGCCGTTTTATAGTCTTAAATATAGTTTAAATTACCAATCGTAACTTGTAATCACTTCAACATGTTTTGAGTTCGACGAAAATGAATGTATGTATATACAAAGCTCTGAGCATGGTATTTTTGATCTTCCATCCACAATCAATATACTAGCAAAAGTACATTTTCTATAGAAGGTGCATGCCTATATACATTCTCATCTCTCAATCTTTTCTCAAATGAATAGAAATGAGTGGAAGGTAGTGGAATGTGGATGGTAGAAACTTCTCAGACAAACGAGATTTTATGATGAAAATATATAGTCTAGTCAAAGAATTTGGCACGGTATTGTATGTATGCTCGTCTATTATGTAGGTATGAAGGTACGTGTATAGATAGTATGAGAAGTAAACGAGACGCTACTACTTTCAACTTTATACATATAGACTTGAGGTCCACACGTTATATTGGTAATTTGCTATATTACGAATTATATTCCGTATAGGTATTCATGCTTTTTTTACCTGCATAATGGATATTATATTGTATGAAGGTTTTTTATCTATTTTATATGAACCAACCATGTGTCCTGGCCCTGGCTAACATGCCGCCCGATGCAACCTAGTGTAGAATTATACGTAGTATTTCATATGACTCATGCATTGCAGATACAGATATACATAATACATACATACCTATGTACTCTGGAAGTAAGTTCCAGAAAAACTTGTGTACTAGTGTGTTTAAAGTATGTACATACCTACATTACATACGTGCAAAATATGTAAAACAGGATTGGATTTTCTGAGCAAAATCCAAGAACAATGACCACTGCATTCTTGCCCATGCTTCGTGCAATAATTTGCAGTGTTTGTAGAGAAAAATGAAATCTTAAGGTTTATCATCAACAATCAGGAAACACGAGGCTCCTCAACCAACACTGGCTATAAATCATAATTCTCCGTATTGTTGTACAATTTCCGTTTTATATCTAGTACGTTTTTTTCAATCTGAACCGAACTGTTGCGTGAAATTTACTGATTGCCAACTAAATTGCAATTCCATGAATGGCTTATCTTGAATTCCCCTTATAATTAACAAATTAGTAACGCTATTGGCGTATAAGAATAAGGAACTACACTTAATAATTTACGGTTTTACAATTTATTGGGACAACAATAACATATAACATATAACTTTTTTTTTTAAATCTTTTTTTAAATCTTATCCTTTCACACCATTAAGCTATGAATGTTTCACTTGTTAAACTCTTTCTCTATGATTATTTGTTAAACTATGTGATAATTTGCGAATAAAGACG
>JAHZNC010000506.1:0-24136 GCA_027744095.1 Zhuqinia jingwanae | reverse complement strand
ACTTCTTTTGCTCTCTGTTCTGCTTATTCTGCTTCTGCTGTTGCTGCTGTTAATGGTCAATATAGCTATCTTTATAATATGCATAAAATGAGCCATAACAACAGAGAAAATCATCATGATATCCAGTTTTAGTTTAAGAAAATTATGATTACGACTATTTTCGTTGGCTTTTTTCAATGGACTCGACATATATATAGGTAGAGCGAGCGAGCACAGACACAGAGCAAAGGTATTTTCTTGTTGGTTTTTTTGAGTGTGTGTGTGTTTTTCGTTGCAGGTATTAAATGTATATACTACAACCACTACTACATACTCCACAATTGCCTATATGTCAAATAAATGGCTTGTCTCTGTCTTGTTCTTATTATGATGCTACACAATTTTCTGTTGTTTGTCCTCCGTGTGTGAGTGTGTATGTAGTGTATATATGTATGTTATACTACATATATCTACTTGTTGTAACACAAAAAAGGTTTGTTGCTCATTGATGATGATTATTATTATGACTATTGTTATTATTATGGGACAAGTCAACTTCCTTCAAACAAAGTTTTGTATGTGTGTGTGTGTGCACTGGGATGTGTGTACAGAGAGAGCTGGCTCGTTTAGAGCTATTTCCATGTGACAAGAATCGTCTTATTATGATCATTCTTATTGACCATTCGTAAAAAAAAACTTGTCCTTAATGAGCGTCTTCTTTTTTTTCTCTCTCTCTCTCATTCAACCAGTTAGTCAGTCAGTCAAAAAAAGAGCCAAACAGATTTTTTTTGGCTTTGGACACAGGGCTTCCTTTTTATTTTTTCTTGAGTAAAGATAAGCTGTTCAAGTATGGTCAAGTCAACTGATGATAATGATGAAATGATGACCATCTTCCCTGTAGCAGGATCAGACACACTAACTCAAGCAGTCAAAACATCATCGCAATACAGATAAATATGCGTTTTGTAATTTGGGTGTATGCACATGCATGTAATACTAATAATATCTGTATCGCTCCTGTCACTCAACTTGTTCATAAAGGAGATTATAGCCATGTTAGATGTGTTTGCTGCTGAGTAGTGTGCGTGTAAGGATGAAAGGGTTAAATGAGCGTATTTACCTGTATGCAAATACATAACAGTTGACTTCTAGACTGAAAAGGAATCCCATTTTCTCAAAAACAACTTTGATTTTTTTCTTAAATCTTCACGCAAAATCTTGCGTTGTGAATTTAAATTATTTGTTTTGTCAGATTTTTTTTCTTCGTCTTTTCTTAATTTTTTCCTTTATGAAAACCTGAAAAAGGTAATTTGAGTTGTGAATATTGGTTTTTAGCAAAAATGATATGAAATTAAAGAAAGAAAAAAGAAAACTGCCAAATTAGTGAAATATTTTGCTGTTTTCTGAAAGATTTTTTTGGTCCATTCAGCTAAAGTAATAGAATAATAGATGGGTCGTCTATTTCACTGTACTCAGGGTTCAGAGAGCGGAAAATGCAATGACGATCCTGTCGGTTGTGTGATGTTACGATGGTGGTGGTTTTTGGAGTATTTTTATTGTTATGATTATTGTTATTATGCACGTTTGAATGGGTGCATGATGTGTGCGTAGGAAGGAGCTGCTAGATAGAGGTGGATGATAGATAGGCTTATAATATGATGATGGCACGATGTGTATAATGCTGGTATATAGTATGATCAGATTAATATGTAATGTGTGTGCAATTGGCATTGTTGTTGACCTCTATGCCTCTTGCGTGACATGGCGTAATAATAATGTTCATTATTAAATATTTCTAAAGCTGGAAATATAATGATTTTGGAATGAATTGACGGACTGGTCAAATAGGATCAAATGAATGACAATTTTATTTTAGCAAAATAAATTATGAAAATGTATTATCATTAGTTCTGCGCATGTTCCTCGTCAGTGCTACTTCCATACTATGTCCATCTTGTAGATGTTGTAAACTTCAATAAGCGTAAAAATATTTTTTTTTGCGTTGAGGTAAAACATAAATTGTGATATTTTTATTATTGAATAATTTAACACATACCTAAGTACACCTCGCACCTGCAAAATGTCATTTTATTTTCATATAAACAGGTTAAGAATTTCAGTTATAATTTTTCATAATATTCAGCTTCTTATATTCTGCACATCCCAATAATATTGTATAATATTACTATTAATCATCCTCGCATCATCATCATCATCACATATATGCATATACACCAATATCAATATAATCACACGCAAACACAAGCGTGTACACTTTACTAATCCAACCACAAACACAAATCCCAAAAACTTGACTCATGTCATGTTTCTTGTCTCCACGCTCAATAATCTTGACACGTCAACTTAACGGTATTAACAACTGACGACTCGACAGTCGGTGTGTGTGTATACGTACAAATATTTAAAGTCATATAGCGAAGTGTCACTTCTGCTGTCAGTTTAGATCACGTCACCTTTTTTTAATACTATACCTACATACATTAAAGCAAGTGCAAATCAAATCACACAGCAAAAGCAAATCTCAAGATCAGCACAGAGTAACATCAAAACCATTCATATTCCCTCTTTTAGGTCAGGACAAGTTAATCTGATGATGAATACAAAAAATATGCTGTGTTGTGATATTATGCGCACCGGTTTTCCTCTCACTCCGTGCGTGCTTAAGCTGTGATGGTGATAATACTCCAAGAGAAAAATGATACCATCAACAAAAAGTTAAATCGCAAAGAAATCAGAAAAATAAGTTGTAATAAAAATGGCAAACACAAAATTTGTTGGCATCAGCCACCAAGCAAGCCACATAATACACACAAACATTACAACGTCAAACAACAAACCAGGTGCGATTACATTTTAAAATTTATTCTCGGATAAAAATTTCAATTCAGAAGAATATTGCTACTTTCACTGCTGCTGCTGCTTCTGGTAATATGTGGTGATGCCTACATAGTTTTTATTATTATATGCATACAAATGCATGCATGTGTCTTGTCTTCTCCTCCTCGCGTGTTCCTGTGACAGGTTGGATGCATTTGTGATTTTCTGTCTTGTCATCATGTTATATGTGTACACAGCAAACATTTGCAGACAAAAAAAATTTTATATTTTTTTATTTCAAAAACGAAAACAGTAAAGATGAGAGAGCATGTCATGACTTTTCACATTTGTAACCTGTAATAGATATAGATATGATATGACACAAGCTGAGATTATTCTACCATTCATCCAATAATAAATATTTTTCTTCTCTGTTGCTTGTTTGTTGACTACCAGAAAAAAATATGATCATTTTTGATCATCATCAACAACAATTTTATTAAACGTTTTCTTCTAAAGAACATGTTTTTAGCTGGCATTTACAAAATGGCAATTTTCTTATCAAAATTCTTCGTCTCCCATTTCATTTAATTTTATTCCTAGCATAAATTTTAGTTTTTCAAAAAAAGTAGCAGCATATTTTCTTTCTTATTTTTATGTGTGACCCCCATGAAGCCTGCGCTTGGTCTTTCTCTCTACTTTAATTCTGCTCCCTCTTTAAAAAGTCACCAGGCACTTTTAAAACTGTCGTTTTTATTATTATTACGACAATCACCGTCATCATCATCATCATTTTCAATTCTCATCGTCATCATATCACCGTAAAATTTATACCTATAAGAGACAAAAAATATATTTATTATTAGTTGTGCGAGGAACACCTATGTTGACAAAGATGATAATATGCCATATGCCCAGGTGGAATTCATACATTCATGTAAAAGTATAATGAGGGGTTCACTTTGCCCGTGTGTCATTGTCGCCAGCAGAAGAATCCCACCACCACCACCATCAACAGGACAGAGGACAGAGTACCGATCCTGAACAAGAAAAAAATATCACCAAACCATCTTATACGATGAGTACATCACAACACTATAAATTCTACATAAAACAAAAAATATACAGAGGGGACCTTTTTTTTCTTTAAAAAATCATATTTTTTTTCTTTTAGAAAAATATATTATTTCAATTTTTTTTCAATATGAACACAAGTATCAAAATTTCTACTGTATATAAAGTACAGAGCACTGCGGTGGGTTTGCAGAAGACACCAGGGGAAAACAGCGTCACCAGACCAAAGCCTATACAGAGAGACCAAAAGTAATAACAAAAGATGAATTTTTTTGAGAAAAAAATATATATTCAAAAAAAAAAATTTGAAAGAAGAAAAAAATATATAAGAGGTTGACTGCATGAATTGTGAATGTGTGTGTGTGAGTCCCCTGCCTGTGTCCCCGTGTAATATGACAATGTTTCCTTTTGTTGTCAACTGCATAAAGGAATGCATCATCGTAGACACTCATAACATGCCAGGTTTATTTTGTACCATGAAGAAAATGTGGAATGGAATGAGTGACTGACTGCCGATGATGCAGTGAAGGGACTTGGACTTGAATTCGATTTTTTTTTTTCTAAAGAAAAAAAAGAAGACACTCTCCTGCTGTGTCAATGTACACAAAAAAATGTGAAAACATTTTGTTACTTTAGTTTTGGTTTTTTTTTCTCTGAAAATAAAAGGCTGTGATGTTCAACTTAGCTAAGGTGGTCGTGGTGGCTAGGACAAGGGACGAGGGAATATTATATTGAATTTGAATGGGATTATCAACCGATTATTATTTGTGTGTGTGTATAATAATATGATAATCATAATGATAATAGCAGTCATAATCAGACTTTCACACAAAATTCATTGACGCATAAAAAATTCATTTTACCTTTTTGCCTCTTCACGGTCGTCATTTAGTTTATATATTTTTTAAAAACATTTCAGGTGAGTTTTTTTAGAAGGTGAGCTTGAAGGAGAAGAAAATTGAAAGGTGATAAGAAATAACAAAAAAAGGTTAAGTTAAAAAACCAACAAGTCATTGAATTGCGTAATGTATTTTTGTGTACACCTTGTTTCTAAAAATAATAAATGCAGAACATGTAATGTGTTGTGTTGTAAATGAATTAAAGGCTAAAGGAATCACGAAAAAAATTAAAAGCTGCAGATAAAAATAATAATAAAGGTCAAGTTGTAATACGCAATTAATGTACAAAAAAAATATTTGTAATACAAGCTGGCGACAGGGCGATTCATATTTTCCCAGGCGCAAAAGGTACAATAGATAGGTATGTTGTAGGTATGCATGTTATATGAATGAGCGCCTGGCTGGCGATAGGATTTTCATAGTCTGTAAAAAAAACCTTTATGTAAATTATTTGTTCAGTGGGAAAGACAAGGCACCTTGTGGAATTTGGATTAGTGATCCTGCACAAAAAAAGAAAGGATCAATATGTTATAAAGGGCTCAGGGATGACTATTTAACATTATTGTATGAACATTTGCTCCAAATTAAAAATGATTCATATGTATACATATGTGTGTGCATATTGCTAATGATTTGGTATTTTAGTTTACTTTGTTTGTGTATTTTTTTATCAAGGTTGTTTTACTTGTTTTGTATTTATTGACGAATGTTTAATAATACGGGATTTCAATATTTGATATCAAGCTCATATTGTACATTAAGCAATGGCAATTAACAGGAAATAAAGGTGAAAAAATACTGAATGCGTTGGGCATAAAATTGTAATATATTTATAATATCAACGACGTTTAAATTTTTTTGTGTAATTTCTTGGTTTTTAGATATTGTAAGATAGCATGTAAAATTAAATCGGGGTAATTATTATTGATATCTTTCTGTTCCAGCACAAAATTCCACCATAAATACTTGCAAAATAATTTTGCATGAATATAACATGACATATGTATACTTATTAGCAGTAATAGTTTTCCAACTGCATTACATAAAAAATTACAATATAAGTATTTACCGTATCATCACCACATCGCATCGTGTCCTTCTTTGTTACTATAACTTGACACGTCACGTCAAAATTGTCCCTTTTTTCTGAAAATGTGGAGGTCGGGCCTATTTCTGACAATTTTCTTGATATTCCCATCCTACTACACTATAACATGATCTTTACTCGAGCTCTACAGTGCAGAGTCTGCACAACAAAACATTCCATTCCAAAAAACTAAAATCCACACCATTACCATGTATGCCTTCATTCTCCATTAAACTATTTAAAAAAATAAGAATACCAAGAAACTCAAATTACTCCTCCTTCGTTCTGGTGAGCACGCTATATGCATGTATAAATACTCACTTCTATACTAAAATTGTTCATTCCATTTTATATTTTATAGCAACAGTCTGCAAAGCTGCAAAATCAAAATAATATTCGTTTCCTCTCCTATCAAGTTTGATTTGACGACACGACGACGATGATATGACGCTGATGAACTCATCACACAAAATCATCATCATATCAAAGCAGCTACATAATCATTATCATGAGACAGTAAACAAGGCCAACTTGCTTATTAGTTGATTTGACTGCGGAGACCAACCTTATTCAGGTTCTAGTTGGCACTTTTGAGCTGTTGTTGATATTGCTACGTTTCATAAATTTGTGTGTGGTCGTCTTTTTTTCCCCTTCTACTTGACGTGTTGCTATTTTTAATAAAATTGGTTGAGATGAACACAGCCATACAAAGTACATAATTGCTACGTTTCATAAATTTGTGTGTGGTCGTCTTTTTTTCCCCTTCTACTTGACGTGTTGCTATTTTTAATAAAATTGGTTGAGATGAACACAGCCATACAAAGTACATACATAATAAATAGGTAATTTATTTAATAAATTATTATTGGCCAAGAACGACTGAGCGTATTTTTTTGGCAAAGTTTTAGGACATGAAAATGCATCCAATAAAAAATCACTCAAAAAAGGCTTCCTCCATTTATTATAGAGCTACCAACCGCTTCACTCACATCAAAAAATTTCAAGGCAACATACATCTCTCTCTCTCTTCTTCAACAAGGCAACTTCTTTTGTGAGTGAGTGCGCCAAAAAAAAGAAGAAAGTAAAAAAATATATACATTTTTTTTGTAAGAAGCCCAGAATAAGAAGAAAAAATGTTGTACCAAAGGAAGCATTACAGAAAACGAGTAGCAGTAGAGCACACGCGTCGCCGTCGTTTTGAATCGTCGAGTCGAGTGATCGGATTTGATGAGGATGTCTGTCTCCTATCGACCTGCTATGCTACCACCACCACCACCACTCATGTTACTTTTTATACTTCTTACATTATTTTTTATACATGCTCACATATGACGTTGTTCTCATGTAACGTTAATATCATCTTCGTGATATTCTTGTGCGACCTGTGTGTGAGCATGTAATGCCATTTTTCTACAACTTTTGTGTACTATGTAGTTATTTTTCTGTAAAAAATAGTCACAGTCGAGTCATGAGTAGCAAGTTGATGATGATGGCAAAAAAACTGGCAACAAAAGAGGAGGCGAATGAATTGCGAGGAGGAGACCAATGCATGATATGTTGTTGATGATATTGCAATACTTCATACCAGCAAGCAAAAAGCTTCCTGGATACACAAAAATAGAATGTCATTACATTATATCATGTCCAGAAGAGAGAGAGAGAGAGAGTCCGGCAGGCTAATTCATATACCTATATAAGCGCAATAAGTCAATATATTTCTACCTACATATATCCAACCATACATAATCTGATTACTTTTGGCAATTTAAGTAAAATGCCGTTGTGTAGTATAATCGTATCATCATCATTACGATGATACGCGCGGTATTACTAAAGTGAGTCAAGTCGTCCTGACTGACTGAGGGAGTCAAAGCAAAAAGCGAAATGATATGACCATGTCTTTTTGTGTGATGTGATGCCCTCCAGTCAGCATTTTCAACTTGATCCTTTTATCAACATCACTTTTGTTGGAAGATTTTTTTCTTATTTCGGTATATGTTCTGTTTTTCCTGTTTTAAAACATGAAAATAAACTTGAAAGCTCTCTCTCTCTTTCAAAGTGCTCTTCCATGCCTTTTGATCTGTTCTCCATGCTTATTTTTCATGTTTTTGTGTGTGTATGTGTTAGTACACAGGAACAGGATGCAAGTTTGATGATGAGAAGGACGGCGGTTTTACAAACTAACTTTTTTATTTTGCTTCCAGCTTATTTGCTTCTTTTCGTCTCTTCACCCAAAAAATATAGATTCTATTTGGACTGCTGCTTGTCTGTCTGTCATTGATTGATTTCTCCTTTTCCCCCTTCTCTCCCTTTTTTTCACCAGAGAGAAGAAAACATGCATGCATGCATGTATGTACTTTGACTTATAACTTGAGCATCGACATCAACTGACTTTTGCTTGCTGCCACGGTGCATAATACCTACTTTATTTTATGTACTTGTATAAGATATACACGTAACGTAAGTATATTACTAATACCAGCATTTTGTCGTCTTCTTATTTGACTTAAAGTTCGACTTCATATTAGGTATATTACCATGTCTGCTTTTTCTTGAGTAAATGCAATGTATATTATTACACATATAGCAAAAAAAATGCTTCTCGTCTCTCTACATTTTTCTACCTTATCACATCACACATGTCAGTGAGCGGAGACGAAATAAGTAAAATGGACGCTTTTTTGTGCGTAATATATGTATGTACATATATGTGTGTAGTGTGTACTGAAATGGAATCATCGACAAAAGAAAAGAAGAAAAAAACCCGACTTATTGACTTTTTTTGTTAATGTGAAACAGATAAATAAGATACAAGCTTTTCCATTCTAGCATACACACAAGCAAAAGCTCACAATCAGCACCCAAAAAAAGCGTCATTTCCCTGTATTCCTATCTCTCTCTCTTCTTCTTCTTTTTGTACTAAGGCTCAACTCAACTTCCTTTTTTTCTTCTCTTCTCCTCCATTTCATCTTAATATTGTCAGTGTCAAGCCGAAAAAAAGTAAAATTTTCTTGTGGGTATGAAATGTAATATTGGTTACCATATATGTAGGTATATAATATGTGTACATATATTTGTGTGTGGGTGAGAAAATGAATGAAGGGATCAGTCAAGTCAATATAGCATAATAGGCGACAGCTTTTTATTATATTCCAAATAGAGCAGCTTAGAGTAGGAGAAAAAGAAGAAAAACTCTCATCTTGTCTTGTACAACGAAACAGTGAGACATGTTTCATGTCGGAAACAAGTAATAAGTAGTGGATAACAAGAAGCTATAGGCATATATATTACCAACTTTGATACTGATAATAATAATAATAATAATAATAATAATAATAATAATAATATAATATGCATGTTCCATATATTATTATTACTACTCTCGCTATCCTTTATGCTTTTTTTGTTAGTTTTGATGTTATTATGTCTAAAATGGATAATCTACAGAAAAAAATAGAAGGGAATGCCGTGTTTTTTATTCATAATATTAACAAAAGTAAAGCATGTAGTGGCAAGAAAGAGAGAGAGAGAGAAAAAAAAGACAAGTAAACAGAAGACAACAGAGGATATCAAGTCAAGTTAAACGACAGACTTGATGGTTTGGTAGTGGCGGTGGTGGTGGATTAGATTGGTTTGGAAGGCCAGGCCATGTTGTTAAAACGGTGGAAAAAAAATAAGTTGATGGGAAGAGGAGAGAATCCTGTCGAAAAGATTTATTTTCTTGGAGAAAAATCATCAATCAATGAAGCCAACAAGCTATATGTGTATATGTACCTACTTGAAAAAAAGAAGAAGAATCCGACATGAAACGCAATTCTACTGGAAAAGTTCTTATATGTACGGAACATAATATATAATAATAAGTAAAATGAATGATTGTTACGTAAAATATCAACCCCTTCTTATTTATTCTTTTCCCACAAAATGCTTTTAAGTTAAGTAGTGGCAAAAGTTAAACTGACTGTATTATTAAAAATACACACACTTCTTATTACAAGTTACAAAACTCACACGTCTTGTCTCTGTCTCATTTTTATCCTGCTTTATTCACTTTATATTCTACTGCTAAGGAATTCATTGGGTAAAAATACACACACATAGACACAAGCGAGGAAAAATCAAATCACTTTTTGTGTTCACTCTCTTCCTTCTAAAAAGGGATTGTTTTCTCAGGAGAAAAAGTTCATTTTAGGATCATGTCATGTCATCCAGGCAGTACATAAAAAAACCTATCTCCTTCTAAAAAGGGATTGTTTTCTCAGGAGAAAAAGTTCATTTTAGGATCATGTCATGTCATCCAGGCAGTACATAAAAAAAACTATCAGTATAAAAGCAAACCAAAAAAAAATCATCACAAGAAAGAAAAGGCTATATTATCTTTTTTTTTAACAAAAATAGGTTTTGGCACATGGCAGGCAAGTCAAAGTCATAGCTGGAGAGAGTGGAGATTCTTTAAAAATAAATTTTTGCTGATATATATTTTTTAAAGAGGAGAGAGCCTGTCCCTGTCACTCTTGCTTTCTACTTTATTATTCGACAAAGTACACAACCACCATCACCAGCATGAGTCAAGTACACGTCAAGTCATAGTCATGAGTCATGTCAACTTTTGGGTCAAAAGTGTTAAATCCAATCCTCAATGTATCTTCTTCTTCTTCCTTCCTTCTTTCTACTCTCGCTGATCATCCTTCCTCTTCTTCAGAAAATCTTTTGATGATGTTGATGATAAAGACGAAGAAGAATCAAAAGTGACGACAGAAAGAAGGCAGGCAACAAGCAGAGCATCATTTGCCCCGTCAATCCGGATGTCACTATTTTGGACGTTCTCTTCTCAGCGCAACCCGCCACAAAAATATGTGTAGCTCTCTCTCTCTCTCTAAGAAAAAGGAAACGGGAAAGAAGCATCAACAGCAGTCGCACACATCAGAGAAAAGAAATTGACTATCAATTTGTCATTTTCTCACTTCATCAACTCTTTTTAGTCAATATTGCTTAACAGCAGCAGCACCAACAAAACCATCCAAAAAATACCGACCTTCCCCACCCGCAGCCATACGTACACCACTTTTTTTTTATATACAGTATATTATTTTGACTGACATGACATGACATGACTTGGATGACTTTGCTTTTATTTGTTGCATACATATAGACACAAACATGGATACTCTTTTGAGAGAAGAGTGACTGACAGTAAATCTAGCTTGAAGGTGTTCTTCTTCTTCTTCTTCTACCACTACTTGGGTGAATGCGGTTATTTTTTTCGCTAAAGAGGATTTAATTTTTTATGCGGTGGTGGTGGTAGCAGCAATGGCAATGGCATAAACACACTACAAACATTCATCTTTATCATCATCCACATTCTCCAAATCCATAATATAGACTGCTCTCCTGTTTGAATGTACCTCCAACAAAAATGAATGATTGACCGTCCGTCACTCAACTCCTCTCAAAAACTGCAGTAGTTTTCCCAGTCAAGTCAGTCACTCAGTCAGTAAGGCAGTAGGGAACTTTTTTTTTGCTTTTTTTGTTATGTGATGTGATGATCATCCTCCAACAACAAAAATGAATGATTGACCGTCCGTCACTCAACTCCTCTCAAAAACTGCAGTAGTTTTCCCAGTCAAGTCAGTCACTCAGTCAGTAAGGCAGTAGGGAACTTTTTTTTGCTTTTTTTTGTTATGTGATGATCATCATCATATAATCATCATCATCATTATCATGTACACAAATCTTCTTGTTCAATTTTCACCACCACCGCTTACTACAATGATGAATAATATGACGACTACTGTTACTACTACTCTGCTAAAAAAAAAGATGAATGATTTTTGAGGATGAATGAATGAATGAAAAAAAACATTTCAATGGAAAAGTCACTACCGCGATGCGCTGTTGTTGCACTTGCATATGTACATATACACAAACCCTATAAACCTCCTCCTCCTCCTCCTTATTTCTTTTACAATGAATATATTTACACCTAAAAAAGTTATTACTCATAAAACTTAATCACTCTTACAGATGTTATGTGATGTGATGATCATCATCATATAATCATCATCATCATTATCATGTACACAAATCTTCTTGTTCAATTTTCACCACCGCCGCTTACTAAAATGATGAATAATATGACGACTACTACTACTACTACTCTGCTAAAAAAAGATGAATGATTTTTGAGGATGAATGAATGAATGAAAAAAAATATTTCAATGGAAAAGTCACTACCGCGCTGCGCTGTTGTTGCACTTACATATGTACATATACACATACATATAAACCGCCTCCTCCTCCTTATTTCTTTTACGATGAATATATTTACACCTAAAAAAGTTATTACTCATAAAACTTAATCACTCTTACAGACAGTTAGACTGGTGTGTATATATATGTTTGTCTGCGACTATATGTTTGTGTGTGTGTGTATAAAAAAATATTATATGACTTTTTAGACTAGTCTTTACGTTCGTGTGTTTTTGGTTGTGCCAACGAACGACCTTGCAAGTGTCAAAAGAAAAAAACTTAATGATTTACTGTTGATAGCAGAGATGAACACCTATAAAATCTGCTGCTGCTATGAAGAAGATGATGATGATGATGCTTGCATACAAGAAGAAGAAAACTGGTGGCGGTGATGGTGGTACTGTTTGGTTTGGTGTTGCTTCTTTTCTACTCCTGCTGCTGCTGCTGCTGATGATGATGATAATGATGATGATGGCACGTAAAGTAATAATATATCTTTTTGGTGGTGGTGGTGGTGGGATATCCTCTTCTTCTACTTCTACAGCAGCAGCAGCAGCTTCAGAAGCAAAGCAACAACTTAAAAGATGGAGAATCCTCTATTTCTATTCTAGTGACTGTGGTACGTGTACTACTATAAGAAAAGAAAAGTGTGTATTATATATAGTGGGCTGTCTGCACACTTTACTTTATACCCACAGTTTTGTAAAGACATACATTTATAATCATTAATTTTATTCAAGTGACAGTTTGTACAGTTTTATGAACCTTACTGTTATCCCATATCATCATCCTTTTCTGTGTTCTGCTGGAAATAGTTTTGTCTGATGCGGAAAAAAATATGAGAAATGAAGGTGTGTGTGTGTGTGTGTGCGTGTATGTGTGCATAAGTTTATAGTAAAAAAATAAACTTTTTATGTTGGTTTTCGTTTCTTGTTTTAGCTAAACAAAATGAAAGTTTTAATAAAAAAGAAAAAAGGAGGATCATGTGTAGTATAATGCGATAGTAGATAACAATGTGTAAAATAAAAGCATGTACCAAAAAAACAAGTAGATTCAAGAAAAAAATTTGGATTTTTTTGGACATATTTATTTTTAGCCTTGTTGTAATTCTTCTAAAAAAAGTAAATATATCTTTCTTGAATTGTCAACGAGCTCGTGTAGCTCGTCAAAAACATTTTTTACTTTAAAGCATAAAAAACTCTACCGCATATAAAAATACCGCTAAGCATCCACCCACCGCATAAAGCTTTTCTTGTATAAAAAAAACTTTTTAAGTTTTCTTGATTTTTACTTTAAAAACTTTCGAAAAAAAACTAAAATTCCCACCGCACCAACGAAGAAGAAAAAGAAGAAAAGATGAGACGACAACATCAACTACCATCATCCGTCCACCTCCAAACATGTACCACTTTTACCACCACTGCATATTTTCTCATTCATCCATTTCATTCTATTTACTTCTTTCTCCTCTCCTCCTTTTCCATTTTTTTCCACATTCGCAAGAGAGAGTATAAATATACAAATACAACAAAAAACTTTCACTGGAGACTACTAGAGAGAGAGAGAGGCCTTTCAAGAGCAAGGGGAACATTTTCAGGTGACAGTTTTATGGTTACGACAGGACATTATGCACGTTCGTAGTAAAAACGGTGGTGGTGGTGGATATGGAGGTGGAAGTGAAGAGTGAGTGTATATAGTCAAGTCAGTATAGCAAAAACTTTTTTCTTCTTCTTCTCTTCCTCTCCTTTTTAAAAAAAACGACGACCAGGCCAAGAAGAGAGCCAGAGGAAATAGAGGGAAAAGGGAGAAAATAAGACGAGTGAATGGAAATGACACTCAAACTCAGAAGAAGAAACAAGAAAGTTTGTAGAGCACAAAGATGCATACCTAGATAGATACACGTAGGTATATATACACATCTCCAACCGCTTTTAATAGAAAAATACATGCATACATAATAAACAACAAGGTTTTTCTATACACTTATTTTTCTGCTGGAGAAAATGGGTAAACTGCTTGCTTGAATATGTACATTCTCTCGGTTCATATCTCCCTCTCTCTTTTACGTTTAGTTTTTCTCAGGAAAAGCTTGTGCATAATACATAAAGGCTCAACAAAAAGGCTTCTTTCTCTCTACTTCTTCTTCTTCTTCTTCTTACTTTTCTGTCTACCTAAAAAAAGGAGAAGAAGAAGCCTTTTAGTGAAACAAGAAGGAAAAAAAGTACGGCATATCAGCGAAAAAAAGGAAAATAAGCTGAAAGGAAAAGAGCCAGAGAGAAAGAAGGACATGGTTTCATCTACGAAAAAACGAAGAAGAGACGACGAAAACGACGAACAGAGAAGCTAGCTGACTGAGAAAAGAAGAGAAAAAAAGAGTTTTTTTTTGCTGGTGACGGTGGATGCGAGATGGTATAAAAAGCGTAATATATTATACAAAAGATATGTGCTTACTTATGTGTGTGTATGTTATGTTATGGGTTATATATGAATGCTTTTATGCAGAAATAATAATAATAAGAAGAAGCACATATAAGCATTTTTTATACATGCATTATGTTATATTATGAGAGAATAGGAGAAGAAGAAGAGTTGTGCTTGTGTTATGTGCTTGCTATATATCGCTTTTATATGCTTTTGCTTGTTTTGTGAAGTTGAGAGCGAGAGAGAGACGAGAGTGAGTAGTGAGTAGTGAGTTGAGTTGCTGCTGCTCTGGTGCTGCTGCTGCTGCTGCCGCTTCTCTTCTCATGCTGCTTGCTTGCTGCTGCTACTCTGGCTGTTATGTGTTGAGAAAGAAATAGTGAACGTGTGAGTGAAGTTTTTGCAGAGTAGTGGGCGCGGATGTGGAATGGGTTGGTGGTTGGCAAGTGGATATTTGTGAGGAAAGGCGTATCCAACCCAGAGATCACCGCCTTGTTTCTGGTGGCCCCCAAATGGAGTTCTTTTTTCTGACTGTGGAAGATGGAAAGACGAGTTCCTCCTTCTCTTCAACTTTCTGACAGCTTATCCATTAAAAACTTTTCTACAGCTTTACTCGCTCCCCACCACACACACACACACACACTACTCACTCGCCATATAATACACACACATATATAATATATAACAACCAGAGAGAGGCTTGCTCATGTTATTACTATTACCACTTCTACTACTCCGTCTCTCTGTGTGTATTGTGTATACACACTCTTTGAATCTTTTTTTTTTACTTTGACTTGACTTGTGTGCATCTAACAAGTACGCGTATGGATGGCATTCATGTCGTTTCTTTCGTTCAAGCTATATTTTTTTTGTAGCTTTGCCCACATGGTCTGCTCTGCTCTCTTCACATATTATTATTATAATGCACAAACACACACACACACACATACATTCGCTTAACTTTATTCCCTTCGTTTTTTTTCATCATCATCAACATGATCATCAGAAAAGCAGCCTTGCATTCTTCATCATCGCATCGTCTCGGTGCATGCTTGTCATGTACAAAGTATACACAATGTATAAACACACACACACACACACACACTGACTTTGACTTGCTGAATGCTACATAATATTACATATATATATATCCTTTTTTCTTCTTTAACTCTTTCTTGAAGAAGTGAATACTTTTGCAGAGAGGAGCAAAAATAAAGAAAGGGAGAGAAGGGCCGATGATTGACAATCTTGTGTCAGTACACGACGTGCGTCCATGTGTTCCTTCTCCTCACACACAAGTCTTTTGTTGATTTTTTCTTGTTGTTTCCTTTATAGAAAAAAAGCTTATATAATAACAACGTATTATTATTATAATCTCCAGCAGCAAGCCATATATACACATATATCCAGCTAAATACACATAGAAATATATTTTAAAAACTTGATCTCTTTGCATCATCATCATCATCTTCTTCTTCAGCAGCAGCGTTTTCTCGACATACATATTTATATATAGCTGTAATAATAACAATTCATTTTGGCTTTGTACTACACTTCTCTCTTTTTTTTTACACCAATAACAATACCCATTATCGTCATCATTATCATCAACATCATCATCATTTTTTTTGGGTAGCCTTCTCTCTGACAAGGGGAAAGAGAGAGAGAGAAAGAGTTTGAACATTTTTCACGTAAGATAGTGCTCCAGTGACCCTATTTAGATTTGAGGGAGTAAAAAAAAAAGAAAAAAATAGTGTGTAAAGTAGTAAAGCGCCATTTCATTTCACACATTACACACAAATATATAGATATAATATGTATATATAGATATTTTTATTCTTTCCTTCCTAGTCTACCACTTACTTCTACTTCTTCACCAAAAAAAAACTCTACTCCTACTATTACAATATCACCTATCATTAATCATCCGTACCGGCTTTTTATTACCATCCCATTTATTTGCTGTATTATATAATATGTGTATATGTTGGCTGCGCTACTACATACTACTGCCGCCTTTTCACATATTTCCAGCTGTCTTTTTTAATTCTTTTTTCACCCTCTACTACAGGACGACCAAACACACAAAAAAAGTAAAAGTGCAAAAAAATATTTTTTTATTGTGCGTAGTAGTAGTAGTATAGAGTAAAGTAGTACATTACGCAAAGTGCATTGCACCTGCATGCACCACCAACCATCAAGCAGACAGACAGACAAAAAGTGAAGAAGGAGAAAAAAAGACATTAATCTGACACTGATCATTTATTTTTCCTTCTCTCTCATTCTCTCTCTTACGCCACCACCAGATAAAAAAAAATTGTAATAATAGTATAATTTTACTTGACAAGAAAAGCCTTACTTAGCAAAATGTGTATACGATTTGTTTTTTCCTTCTCTCTCATTCTCTCTCTTACGCCACCACCAGATAAAAAAAAATTGTAATAATAGTATAATTTTACTTGACAAGAAAAGCCTTACTTAGCAAAATGTGTATATGATTTGAATGTACGTCCACATGACATTGATTTGGGGAAATTTGATACAAAAAATATATCTAATTCGATATACGAAATAAATTAAGATAGATACATATTTTTTTAGAAGAGAGAAATATAAATTATATTTGAGATTTTTTTAAGTCTCTCTATTTGTCTGGTTGATTTTTTCCCTTTTTTTGGGGTATTACGCGAAAAGACGGGAAATGTAGAATAATAATAATAATGATAAGTATTTTGTAGAGGAGTGCGTGTGTATTACATGTGAGTTAAGCATAGCGTATCAGACATCACTACATCGTCAGTGTGGAGAGTGTTGAGAGGAGCACGTTGAAAGAGAAGAAGAAGAAGGAGGAGAGGACAGACACATTATTATTATTACGACGACGACGAGAACGACGGTGTGGTGGTGGTGGTATACATATATATACATTTTTTGATAGTATTATTGCATTGGTACTACTACTCCACTACTATTTCACAAAGCACTGCACTGTTAACAGTGTTTTTCAGAGAGAGTTTCTCACACTACTACAGTGCTCACTCACAAACATCATCATCATCAAAGCATCGCACAAAAGCTCGTAATGTGCTTTGTACTTTTTAGTATGAGCCCAGAGTTGGGGTAGTCAAGTCAAGAGTTGCCTTGTGTTTCATGAGAGGAAAGAGAGAGAGAGAGACGAAGAAGAAGAGCGAGTTAGTAGCGAGAGAGAGTGTGTGTGTATGTTTGTGTGAGTCTCGAGTGTGCTGTGCTTTTGCTGACTACTGAGCGACAGAGAGAGAGAGAAGAAGAAAAAAAGTTTTTATAACAAAACGTACTTTTTCTTCTTCACCAGCAAAATACATTCATATATATTATTATTCTCCCTGCCTTTTTGCTCTCTCACACAGGCACATACAGAGAGAACAAAAAAAAAAGATAAACACATCTCACATATATTCTCACACACATATTATAAGAGAAAAAAAACAGCATATTATTTTGGCAGGAGACAAGAGGAGTTGTAGTAGAGAAAAAAGAAGAAGAAGAAGAAGCAAAGAGTCAAGTCAACCCAACTACTACAACTACTACTCACACAGATCACATCTCTTCTCTCTCACACACACAACAAAACAGGACAGAGAGTCAACAGAGAGAGAGCACCGTACCTACAACAAAAACAGAGAGTAATAATAATCATATAATCTGTATAACAGTGTGTGTGTGTGTTATTATTCCTGTCCTCCCGAAGAAGTAGAAGAACTGATCTCTGTGTGTGTGTGTGTCTGTCTGTTTTGAGGCTGCTGCAGCTCCTGCTGCTGAAAAAAAGGCTGCGCTCTGTCGTATATATATTTATGTGTGTACTACCACTACTACTGCATGTTGTTGTATGAAAGTAACATTTCATTGCTTGCAGTCACTCACTCACTCAGTCAACTCAACAGTCAGTCAGTCAACTGGAGATAATCATTTGTCAGTCTTGTGGTGACAGTCTGTACACAAGGACATCATACTACTACTACTACTACCACACAACTTTATAATAACATTTTACTAAATAAAAATCATGTACAACGTCTTTATACCTTAAGGTAGATCATCATCATCATCACTTACTGATCAACCAACAATTTATTCAACAAAGTGACTTAATTCATGTATACGAGAAAAACAAAATTAAGTAATCAATTTAAATCAGATAATATTTAAATAAATATTTTGTATTTTTATTACAAATATTGTATATTATTATCAACAAAAAAAGGAAATTGTTAAAAATACAAGAAACTTTTAAAATTTTAATGAAAAAGACTTTTAGTGCGGCAAACCTACAACAACAACAAAAAAACAACAAGAACAACGTGTGAAGAAAAGCCGGTATATATTCATATTCATATTTTTTTTGGGGGAAAAAAATCCATAATTCATTTCAAGAAGATGGTAAATTATTACTAGTACCCAAGAAAAACGTGTACAACGTGCAAAACTCTGGAGAAAAGACCAACTCTATTTGTTGTTTGCGTGCTAACGCGATTTAAAAAAAAGTGTTGTTGTTTTTTTTAATAAAAAAAGGATCTCATCTTTTTTTTGCTACTTCGCGCGCCGTATATATATAATATATACAAAGTGTGTGTTGTTGTGTTTGGGGATTTTAATATTTAAAAAATAACTAAAAAATAAACGTGGCTACTCTCATCTCCTCATTCTAATTATTCGGGAAAAGGCCAACAACAAAAGTTTATTTCATTTTCGTGCTTGCATTTTTTTGCTTAAAGGAAGTAAAAGTAAATAATAATAATAATAAAAAAGAGCAACGCGAAACAAAACAAAAACCCGGTCTTCTTCTTCTTGTGTTCCTGTTTTGTCCGAAGACGTCGTTGTCTATACTGCTACTTTTACTACAAGTTATTATATTGCAACAAGCAAGCAAAGCAAGATAAAGCACAAGAGTTTACAAGTGCATACACAACAGCAGAAAGCAAAAAAGAAAAAAGCTATAAATCAAGCGTTTGTTTCACAAAGTGTCAACCTTCCTATATATATCAGAAAGAATCTTGCTTCAACTGTGAGCCTATATATATACCTACATATATATGAGCGTATATAATTATTTTGTATGAAATTTTTTTTCCACACAAACACAACAAACTTATAACAAGACAACCAGGTATGAACGTACATACAGCACAAACAACAATAAGCTAACTTGATCATTGTTGCCCCCCATCCTTTTACAACAATAATTAGAAGAAGAAAAATTATTGTTATTGTTGAGCAAGAGCAATTAAACGGGCAATTGTTATTATTACAATTAGTACATTATTTACCTTTTCCCTTGAATTATTGCAAAAAAAAATATATATAACACAAGTCAAGTGGATCATCGGATCATCATCATCATTTTCCTCTTCTTCAACAAACAACAAAGTAATAATAATAACATATAATATTACAGTTAAAGATACACAATAAAATTANATAATATTACAGTTAAAGATACACAATAAAATTATTATACACACACTTATTACATCTAAATTAATTGTTATATTGCCTTGCTTGCTACTGAAAAAAAATATCACCTGAAAAAAGGAACAAGAGGGGTCAAAAAAAAGAAGAAGGCGAAGAAGAAGAAATAATATTATTATTCCAATAATTCCTCTAATCCTGTAATAACTACCAATAAAATTATTACACTGCCTACTTTGTTCTCTTTCTCTATCAGTCAAGCAATTTAACAGAAAATTCTTTGAACAAGAATAAAGGGCAATGTTTACTTTACAAAAGTGTTTCATTTTATCATCATGATCATCAATAACAAGTGAAATTGCTGCTACTTGCCACTACTACTGCTACTGCTGCTGCAGTTCAAGTTGTTGCATTTTTTTTGGGAGCAATATATATCCAAAATCCAACAACACATCAACAACAACAATAATAAAAAGGAAACAAGAAAAGCAGTGAGAAATATCATAAAATTTGACAAGTCAATAAATAAATGCTGTAAATTTTCGAGGTAACAAGGAAAGGAAGGAAAAGGAAAGAAAGAAAAAGGGATCTTAAGAAGAAATATATATAAATTTTTTTGATGTTAAGGTCATTTATTTACACACAACACTCTTCTCACCTCTCACCCAAGAGTACATTGTAATAAAAAGGGGTTTTTTATATAACAATCCAATAAAATAAAATAAATTCGTCGTGTGGATTTTGGATCATTCTTCTTCATCATCCCCCACAACAAGAAAAAATTCATATTGTACACAAAATAAAGTGCAGTGAAAATATTGCCAAGAAAAACAAACAGTTTAGGTACATTTTTTTGTGTGATTTTATCAACATCATCATCACCAGCAGGATTATTTTTTTATTAGGGAAACTGGACCACATTAGGAATTTTTTTATAACATAGTGTGTTTTAGTGTATATTTTACAGATGAATTACTTGATAAATATAATAATAATAAAAACAGTGTAAAAAAAATATTTATATATCCTCATGTGCAATAATAATAATAATAATCATAATACCTGTAAAAGTGTTTCTCAGTGTGTTCTACTAGTGCTTATAAGTGTATAAGTTATAGTGTTATATATTTCGTGTGTAAGAGTGTGTGTGCAAACGCACATCCGTCGTAGTAAATCTTTTAATAATAAAAAAAAGGAATAAAAAGAAGAAAAGTTTTTTTTTCAACCAAAAGTTTGGCCCGTATTTCACTGGGCTTTGTGAGTCATCATCATGGCCCAGTCACGGGTAAGTCGACTATAAAGATAAATAATATTGTATTTTTTATATTTTATTCATGTTTTATCATTTTTTGTCATCAATCAAACAGTGCGAATAATCTCGGTATCAAAATATTTTAAATAATATACATATCTTCATAAAACAAAAAAAAGTCCAGTTTTCATGTTTTATTTTCCATAAAAAATGTTATATTTTCTCAAGTGTTTCTTTTTGTCATGTTTACATGTTTCTCATGTCATGACACAAAAAATATATGTATGAAATGAAATAGTGCACATCATATTCAAGTGTGTACATACTTGATGGTCTCTAATCGTATACTCGTCCATTCTACTACCATGATCATTATTATAACAAAACCGACAAAGAAATAATAGTTTTGTGTTCCGTGTGTATCATCATCGGAAGTACCCAGTCAGTTGACATATATTTTCATTTGTCAAGTACCTAGTTGGTATACAATGTGTCATGTTGAAAAAACTTGTCCACCTATTTGGTACTTTTGACTGTTTTGTGTTTTACGGGGGAAAATAAGTGGACACTTGTGTGTGTGTGTGTTTTTTAAAACCGTCCTTTTTTAATACCTACACTTATATCACCGCATATAGCTTATTTCTCTGCGTGCCTTTTTATTATTACGACCCAAACGCGTGTACAAATTTTTTTTAGATGACAGGGTTAAAATATATATTTGTATTTTATCTTCTTGTTTTGTAAGGGTTGCTCTTGAAAAAAAGAAGAAAGATTTTTGCTAGATCATCCTGTTAAACGGTATATACATTCGTGGTGACAGAAAGTGGGCATGTGAGTATTTAGCGTGAAGAGTAGAGTAAAAAGCTACTGCTACTGCTGTTGCAGTTGCTTTTAAGCATTTTTATGTTTGTGGCTTGCAACTTGCATTGCAAAGCAAGGGATCTTTTCATACAAAAAAAAGTGCCGTGCCGTGTGAGAGAGTGTGTCTGTTTATAGCTACTAAAGCTATTAGTAAGGCAGGCAGGCAGAGAGAGGGATAAAAAAAGTCGGTATGGGCAATGTGATCTTTTCACATAAACAAAACTATTGTGTGTGCTACTCCCGTGCTACTACTGCTGCTGTGTGGTGTGTGTAGTATCGGATTGGACATAGACATAAAAATAAAATATATTGCTGCACATTTTGTCACTTTGAATTACACACACACACACAGAACCAAAAAAAACACAGTATATATTTTTGCCTTGGCGGCACTATGCTATGATCAGTTTCGGTTTGTGCATATAGAAGAGTAGTAGTATGTATTTAGGTCGTAATTTATTTTGTTTTCAGGCTGTCAGCCCATTTGTTTCTTTTTTTAAATACAGAAGACACATATATTATATATACGCACTCACACAACAACAATAAAAGTAAAACCGCTGCGATATTAAATAATACTTTGCAGTTATGCTGTATAGGTTATATATTGTACATTGATAAATTGTACACACATACACGATAATAATAATAATATATATTTTAAGGTTAATTGATAATTTCTGGGTTTGAGTTTTACTACAACAAACACGACACATTTACCATTTAGCACCACCACCACCACCACCACTGTCACTACTACCCCAACTTCTCTTTCGAAAAAAAAGAAGGATCCTTGACCTTGCAAGGATGCACATAAAATCTAATTTTCATACTACACAACAAAACGACAAAACACATAAGCAGACATATATGTAATATAAATGTATGCATAATATTTCTCTCCATAAATCATTTCATTTCGAGTGGAAAGAAAAAAAGGCACGTGTTAAAAGTACCAGTGCAGCGGTGGTGGTGGTGGTGGTGAAACAAGCGTGTTTTACTTTATGTTTATTAATGCACATTACGACACACATATATATTTCATCTTCTTTTCCCGTAATCGCAAAGCAATGAATCAAAATTTGTATACATGTTATATGTACATATGTATGTCCTTCTTGTGTCTTTCGATAATCTCTTCTCTTGTCATATTATATAGTAGTCATCATCACATTGTCATGTTTGGTGTGATATGACATAGTGGGAAAATTGTGATATATCAATCAACAGCAGAAATATTGTGTAAAAAAATAAACTTTTATTTTAGTTTTCTTTAGAAATAAAATTGATGGAAATAGTATAAAATTGCCCCAGAAATTTAACAAAATATAATAATTGAAAGATATGGAACACAGTTTGGTAATAACAACGCCGCATATTACTTTTTCGAAACTTTGGTTGATTATTAATATCCAGATATTGGTTGAAGGTTTTCTTGAAGATGAGGATGTAAATGTAAATAAAAGGTAATGTTGTGTGTGGCGAATTTTGTGAATTCTACATGTAGGCATTTTCTCTCTCGTTGACCTATGCTGACACTTTTCAGGTGACATTTACCGACCAAAGACATTTAGTGTGATTACCAATCACCAACACATAAGCACACAACCAATAATTCATATATATATTTTTTTCTCTGTGATGATGATACCTTCTTGACTATTAAAAATACTACTGTATCAGTTTATAATTATAGCTCTCATTATCAATATTATACACATACATCATCAACCTCCTCGCACTCCTTTTCCATAAATTCAAGTTACACAATATAAACTTGTATGTGTATTTTTTTGCATATGCACATACATAAGTCTAGCATTTTTTTTGTGCGGTTTCATGCTCCTTTCAAGTCTTTTTTTTGCACTGCTGCTGCTATGTTGCTGCTGCGATGCGCTTCTCTTGAAAAAAGAAGGAGTCAACGGGAGTTGAGTTGTTGCGTGCGTGTGTGTAGTGTGAATGTGAATATTTATGAGTTTGCTGAAAAATTAGTTATGCCCATTTAAAACTTTTAACATGACATTTAAATATATG
>JAHZNC010000505.1:0-41094 GCA_027744095.1 Zhuqinia jingwanae | reverse complement strand
AATCAACGACCCGTGTCAAATGTTAAACTTGTTCTTTTGGTTTAAATAGTGCATTAAAATTCACCTACACACGACACATAACTTAAATACATTTGGGGGGAATGGAGGGGATGAATTTGGTACTACTACAACAACTACTACATATAATTATTATATTAAAATACTGTACAACTTTCCCCGCGCACACTTTAAATAAAATACGGTTACACAGATGCCCATTTACAAAAAAATATGTATTTTTACGACATTTTATTTTTTACTTCAGACTTGACTTGTGCCTATACATAGATACACATTTCTTACAGAAAAAAATGTGACATTGAGATTTTTCATGAGAAAAATGGTATTACTGTACCGCTTTTTTATCTACTTGGTACATGGGTACACATGTACATATGTAGTATGTATGCATGCATGTATATTTATTCCTCTTCAGCCAATGTTTGTGTTATCCATGCACGCAGTCAGCTCAAGTTTTGAAAAGTGGACATAATAAAAAAAATATATACGGGAAGCGGGAGCAATGAATTGGGAGTAATGAAAATAGCCAATAATAAATAATAAAAATACATATATATTTATACTTGATGTTCCATTACATGGTGTACTATATGGCATGCATGCACATGGCATGCTATAGTGAAGAAGAAGAAAAAAAGTGTAGTATTTAGTCAAGATATTTTGTAGACTACATGAAACGAGAGCACCATAAATTCATATTATATGTACGTACATGTGTGCTACTAGTTAGGTATAAATATTATTTAATGAAATGTACAAAAGACAGACAGATAGAAAGGGAGAAAGAAAATGAGTAAAAAAAAGTATATATATAGTTTGATGGTTTGTCCTTCATAACCTCTCTTTATTTCTCCCTCCCTCCAATGTTTGCTCTACTGCACCAACCAAAACCTCCATGATGACCATCATCATCATCATCATCAAATCTCCCCCAGAAAAGTATACTATTTATTTCCACTGGCGACCATCATAAAAAATCGTCTCTGTCTCTTTGCTCTGGCATCGCCAGATAAATACACATTATGTCAGCTCTTCTTTTTTTTAAGAAAAAAATATTTATATAAGGAAAATAAATTGTTTCACTTTTTACACTGTTGTTTCCTTCTTCTTCTTCTTCTTCTTCTTGTCCATTTCCTTATTTTTTTCCTTGTGGTTGTCTTCTGGTCAACTTTTTATTTTGTATGTGTGTAGTAGGTATGCATGTAGGTATACAAGAAATGAGTGTGTAATAATAATGTGTACTATACTGCTATTCACATGATTTCTTCTTCTTTTTTACCCTTGTGCTCCTCAAAAAAAATACTAATTCTTTAATGTCCCATACATTTTAAATTTCCCAGAAGATGCATGGTTCTAATATATATAAGTGAGTTTGTTCATGAGTCGTGAAAGTGCATGCAAGACCAAACAATTTTCCTTTTTTTTATGATCATCCTCATCGTCCTCCTCTCTCTGACTATGACTTGTGTCCTCTTCTCATCTCCTCATTTCACTCAAACTTTATTTCCATTCTCCAACATTCAAAACCATCCAAAGTCATATACACAAAGAAAAGGTCAAGTTGTTGAGCTTTAAGATGAACACACACACACACACACACACACAAGAAAAAATTGTCTTGAAGCTTTGATAAAATATGTGTAGGCATATATGTATGTAGGTATATACTTAAGTGTATATTATATGTAAGGGGGTGGGCCTAAAAAAATATTTGCCAGTCGGGGGTACTAGTGCAGCATCATCGGTTGTTGGTCATCATCATGCATATTATTTTTGCTATGCTTCCTATTATTATTGTTATTATTATTATGGGTTGTTGGCAGGCCAGCCATTGTAAAATAAAATAAAACAAAAATATGTAAGAGGAAATGGGAGCGGCGCTAAGCTATTTTGTGGCTTGTTTTCTTCATTGCCCATAATAATAACAGTTGTGGCAGTTGTAGTAGTAGTAGTTGTTGTTGTAGAACACTGAGTCTTATGACTCGTATATACGACCACCACAAATTCATATCTATAGGCGGATAGAGAGAGAGAGAGAGAGACCAACAGGGAGTTTTAAAATAATATACAGAAACTAACAACCAAGGAACATTAAATATAAAAACTACAACGTTCTTATTTTTTTGCAGCTAAAGTCAAAGGATAAAATGGCTCAGTAGGCTGATTGTATGAGTCATATGAGTGGATAGATGGATATAGAGGCAGAGGCAGTACATATTTGAAAAAAAAAAAAAAAATTTTTCGGGAAGACAGGCAATGTTTTTTTTTGCATTTTCTTACTATTTTGCATGCAGTTGTTAAAAAACAAATGCTCTACTGCTGTTCGGGTATAATAGGTGAACTATCATGGTATATATATTTTTTAAAAGGATATTCATAAAAGTAATATGTAAACATGCATACAACCTAAATATATATATGTAGGTGTATGTAGTATGAATATTATGTATATATTTTTTTTCTTTTCGCTTCAGAGTTCATTTCATTTTGAAAGAAGGTTATGGAAGGGAAAGAGGCGGAGAAAAGTTTTTGGTTCAGATGAGATGGAAGAAGAAAAAAAATAGGGTTTAGTTCAGACAGACAAGTGGGTTTTCTTTGTTGACGACAATGATTTTGTGAATCTTTGGCCGGTGGTGGTAGTAGTAGTCATAATAATAATAATAATATTATGATGATGATGATGATGACGATGATAGTGATGTTGGTTGTTGTTGATGATGATGATGACGGCGTCTAGCTGCCTATGTAGTCTCTGGTGGTGGTTTTGTAGGTGGGTTCCAGTCATTTCTTCCATTTTTTTTGACTGTGTGGGTACTCTCCTTCAGTCTTTCTAGCTTAATGTGTCTGTGAGTGACTGGCTAATGCTGCGGTAAAAAAAATGTTAAAGTGCGTATAACCATGCAACGCATGCATGCATTTTGTGTACTTTGCATCATCAGCATCGTCATCGTCGTCGTCAGTTTGTGATGTTATAATAATAATAGTAATGTTTGGTGCTTTCTCTCTCTCTCTCTCTCTCTCTCTCTCTCTCTCTCTCTGTTCGGCTTTACCTACCTTGCTTTAAAAAAGAAAGGAAAATGGTTTCTCTCTCTCTTTCTGTCTCTCATGAAAGTGGTCATAAAATACACGCCACATGACATTAAATATTACGGTCGGCTTACACGCTCCTTCCCACTCTCTCATGAAGCGGAGTGGTAGTAGTAGAGCCAGACTAGTTTTTGTTTAGTCACAAGTAAGTGAGGTAGTCCAATGAACTACTACTATTCTTGCGGGCAAACCCAGGAACAAGGGCGGATCATGAATGACTATGACGAGATGATGATGATCATGATCATGATGTGGGATACAACTGTAAGACATACACATGCACACACAGACACAAACCAAAAATAAAAAAAAGTGCATGAAAAGGCAGAAGAAGCCGTCAGTGTAGTAGCAGGATAGTCAAGTCAGGCCATCATATAATCATCAACATGTTATCTCTATTATTTAGCTAGGTAATAGCATACTCACAATCTGTGTGTTTGTGTGTGAGAGAGAGAGAGAGAGAGAGAGAGAGAGAAACGAGATGAAAATGCAGTCAAAATACTTGTTTTTTTAGACAATCCACCTACTTTCCATTTTCTCTTTTAAAAAGAGTAACCCTGAGAAAATCCCCAATTTTCTGTGGAAATCCAGCCGACAACCAAGCTCCTTGCTGGTTTTCTAGGCTGTACACAAAGAAGGGAACATAAAAAAATATATTTAAAAAAAATCCTTCTACCGTATGGTGTATGTGTGTCGCTGTGAGTCCTTCTCTCTCTCTCTCTTTTTCACCCATTTATGTTTGGTGTGTACTACTTTTCACTGCTGACAGATGTTGAGGAATGTTGATGATGATGAGGATGATAATGGTTTTTTGGTGTGAGGAATAGAGAAAAGTAGGGAAATTTAAAAAAAAAATGAATTCTGCCAAAAAGTGTTCATTCTTCTTCATCAGCAGCACAGCACATAAAATGGTAGCTCCTCTCTCCAACTAGCCAACCAACCGTGATGCTTGACTTGCATGCTAATTTGTATTTAAAAATGAAAAGATAATATGTATAAATGAATGCTGCTGTCTAAAGTGTCTATGTGACTCGACTCTCTCTCTCTCTCCCTCTTTTTCTCTCTCTAGACATTTGGGGTGTAATTTACATAAAATTAATAAGGAAAAATGAGGACATTCCTTTTGAGATGACTTTTAATTGTTCTGTCACGTACAATTTGTGGCTGGCCATAAATGGGATACTGCCATTTTATAAGTCCATTATGCATACATGCATAATAATAATATTATTATATAGTCACGGACAGACCTTGAACGACTCTCTCACACACACACAAAAAAACACACCACATTTCCTGCACAACATGCACACACGGAGCTATGCGCATATACCTACTTTAGCATTGATCAAATTGTCAACTGTTTGACAAGAGACATTTGAAAAATGAGACATGTTTTAGAAAAGGCGAGCATTGCATTTCCCATCAATTTTATTTTATTTTGGTTTGCTTAAGTTACCAGGACACTTTATTACTTTACGTGCGGCTTCCATTAGCTACTTCTTTTTCATCCTCATCATCATCCCTTTTCCTTCCATTTTACCTTTTGCTTCGAAACAACAGAAACTCAACGTTCGGACTCCTCATGTGTCACATGTCGTGTCTCTCACTCTCTCTCTCTCTCTCTCTCACTCTCTTTTTCTGCCACTAAAATTATTATACGATGATGATGACACACAATCTTGGTTCACAACAATAAACTTTTCAAGTTGCTTCACTTCTTCGTATTAAAGCATCATGCTCATCATCATCAACAACAACAACACCTTACACATCCATCCTTGTTTCTCTTGTTCCCTGCCTCCCATATTCCTTCACTCGTCGTTTTATTTCATTTTACAAGTTTCCCCTCTAAATCTTACTTAAAAACTTTACTTTTCTTTTCACTATATATGTATATGTCCAATTTTCTACTGAATAAATGGCAAAACACTTTTCTTTATTACACAATACTCAAAATTTCACACTGACTTGAAAGATGATTAACAACAAGAGAAAGTGAGAAGGGTGGTGATGATGATGATGATCATGTTGATGATATGAGAAGAGATCAACTTTGGAATTGAATGTGGTCACGGTTCATGTAATAAATGCTTGCATGTGTGTTTGTGTGTGTGTCGTGTGTCCATATGTTTCTCAAACTCTTCGTTGTTCTCTTCTTCTTCTTCTTCTTCTTTTGTAGTAGCTTTCATCGTCAGTTTTCTTCGTGTTTCCTTCTTCAAGTTTTGAGTGACTGACTGAGTGAAACTAAAGTATATTATGGATGGATGCCTTTGCTTGTTAGTTTAGTTTAGTTTAGTTATTTTGACTTCATTTTCATTTACTGTCCAGACTCTTGTGTCTCTCTTTCTATCTATTTTACATACAACAATATACTTTTTAGTGGTTTTCCTTTCATCAGAATGCCATCCTTTTCCTCCATCTTGTTATTATTTCCTCCTGTCTTGTTGCTGTGTGTGTTTGTGGTGCTATTGAACAAGTAAAGTAGCTCGTGGCCATGCCAATTCTCTAGAAATCATTTATGCCATCATCCTCATCGTCATCATCACTTTTCGACTTTCTGTAGTCATCCTTTTTCTGTTTTCATTATCATGCACCATCTTCACTTCTTCTGTGTGTGTGTGTGTGGGGGGGGGAGATTATAAATGAAAATGACGGCTTATCACAGAACCTCTCGTGTTTCATTTTATGGGTGACAATGTCGTATATTTCAACTTGAGTGTAGGTATATCATATAGGTATGGATAGATACAAATGACAAACAAGGTGCGTTGTTCTGGTCAAATGATGGCGGCACAAAGGGGAAAAGGACAAACCCACAAAGAAACTTATATTTATATACACACTCTCAAACACACACGCGCGCGACTAAATTAAGAGTGATGACAGAAATGGAGCATGAATATAAAAAACTTTGCAGCAGCAGCCTTCTCTTCCATATTATTACTATGCTTTACCACAGGTACAATATATATATTTTCTGCAGCAAATTCGTAGAATGAATTGTCCTTTTTCCTTTTGTATCATTACAACTGTTATCATCATCATCATCATCGTTATGACAATAAAATATTAGGGACGAAGGCTACTCGGATCAATTTCCCTACTAGACTGGAATGAATGAAAATGTAATTTAGAAATTTTGTTATTTGGGTGAAAATGAAGAAAAATGAGAGCAAAAAGGCAAAAGTTGCTAATGAATGAGCAAAAGTATTGCCTCGTGCTCTCTCTTTCTCTCATTCTCTTTTTGGCTGTGATTGTGACAATCTTTTCATTAAAACTGAAATGAATAAATGGAGAACAAAGTCAAAAGGTAATATATTTTTTTATGACTTCACCTGATCTTCTCCCTGTTTTGTGGCTTGTGTGCTACTCCTGATGATGACTGACCATGCGACCAACCGTGATCAAATAATTACAGAGAATAAATAAATAAAGATACAGGAAGATCCGCCCATGTAACTAATTATAAAAGAGAGAGAGAAAGAGAGAGCTGATGTTACAACAACGACGTCGTTATATATGACATGGAGCGTCTGAAGCAATTTAGCTGATGTTGCATAATGTGCTGTGAGGTCAAAGTGAAAATGCTTGATTTTCTGAATGTGTCATTTGCTTTGATGCATTTGATGATGTAAAACATGTATATGTACAAACCAAACATTATAATAATGTTTTGACATGTTCATATTATATATGTATACCTGGTTGCCATCATGTCGTCATGACATATTGCCTTTAAAGTGCGACAGTGGTGTTGTGTTCAAAGCCCAGCATACAATTTATGTGGCTGGTTTGTACAAATGTACTTGGATTTGAATATGTGTATCTCTTGATGTTGTGTCGTACAACCATTTATATTAGATTAAAAGGATTACGTCATGACATGTGATGGCTTTGGGGCCTTTAAATTGAGTGACCAAATATTGTGGCATGTGAGCGCAGTTTTGGGTTGTTGTGTGTGCATGAAATGAATTTTGTTGTAGTAAAAGCTTTCATGTCAGAGCCATAATAGTGTTCGCCTTCTTGTTGGTATTTTTACTTTCACTACACTTATTAGCTAATTGCTTCACTCTGGATGAGAACACACACATACCTTTCATTGAAATATGAAGAAGAAAAAAAAACCAAATGGAAAAATACTTCAACCCACACACTACTCTTGTGAGTTATATTTGCTTAATGGGCAGGAGAAAAGAAACTCGAAAGCATTTATAAATTCATATATATATACGCAGTTTGCAGAACGAACAAACAAACAAAAAACATGATTTTTGTTGGCAAAATTTGGTTAACAAGCTTGTCAAGCTTTTATTTTCTTTAAAAAAAGAAGTATTTTTATCAAAGACAAATTGAATTTAATCCTTTTTTGTGGTATTTTTCACTTATGTTTCAGGTTACTTTTGGCAAATCACGGATCTCCACTTAGAGCTCAATTACAGCGCCACAGCAACTCGAGATAAAAGTAAGTTTTTTTTTTCTTTTGCAAACTACTACTATTTTACAAATCTTTATGAGTTTAATTTAGTGAATAAACCAAACAAACCATGTTTTTATCCGCCATTGTATAAAAAATATCCCACACATATAAACATTAAAATATAACAAAAAACCCACTTGCAAGTACAACGCCGCAAAAAAAACACAACCCCCCCCCCACAAAAGTGGAATTTAGAAAACCCTCAACTGTGCACATAAAAAAATTGAATTATTATTTTCAAAATCAAGGTTGTCCTTTGAATTACATACATACATCACCACCTACGCACATTTCATGTAAATGTATCCATCCAGTGCCCATTATATACTATACAACCACCAACCAGCAACATGAAAGTTTCCTGTGACACGTCACAACAACAACAAAAATAACCTTTTCCCACAAAACAAAGGAGCAAATTAAAGGAATAATATTTCCATAAAAATGTAAAAAACAAAATCTTGAGTGCATGTCAACACTCGTTAAAAACACCACATAATATTTTTTTATGTAAGTAAACATGTACATTGGGAGTTTTTTTTTTTGAAGGAGCGTTTTATTTTGTTTTGTTATTCAATCAGGGCTAGAGACAAGCTGCACATGCAGAAAATAACACACACAAACACACACACACACAAACACACACACACACACACACACACGCACACACACACACATGTCTACACTACACACCAGGGAAAAAAGTAACAAACAGGAAGGAATTATATAAATTACATTCGTTATTTTGTACACTTTACACGTATTTTGTCAAAAAAAAGTAACAAAATAATAATAATAATAAAAGGTTGACTATATATTTTTCATTACTTTACTTCAAATTTTGTGCTGAACTATGTATCCCCATATTATTTTTCTCTTCAAAGTCATGTGTTGCACAAGACAACTTTCCACAGGAATAAATTTATGTGCTCATGTACCCATTTGGTTTCCAGTTTCAAATGAGATGCGAAATTTCTTGAAATGTTTTATGAAACATTAAAAAAAATGTGAATTTATTTGCTTTCCTTTTTTCTGTAAATATGTTAAGGTATACATATGCATTTTCTAATCCCAAATATGCAATAATAAAAATGGATGTACTGATTTTTTTTAAATGCAAATTGTTTTTGTTCCCGAATGATTTACTGTCGAATTTTTACTTTCATATGAAAAAAATACTGTTATTATTATTATTATTATTATTATCATGTATGGAAGTCATGTTATCGAAATCTCAAGTAAACTCTAAATAAGTGCCCATTTTCTATTTGAATTTGCAGTGTGTTATCGTCAAAATGGGCATATGTACCGCTCTTCAGAGGGTCGTTACGGGGGCTATGCATGTGACTCTCCATTCGTTCTCGTTGAGTCCGCTATAAAAGCGATGAAAGATATTCGTGGGGATGTCGAGTTCATACTATGGACTGGGTAAGTGTTCACATCAAAGCACTTCTTTTTTTTATACCTTTTCTTCTTCATCATCTATTTTACAAATTTTTTTTTGTTTATTTGCTTTTACATTTTTTGTGTCTATTTCAAACCAGGAGAAAAAATATAGGAATTTGTCCATCATCGTCATCATAAATTTTCTCTCGGTATATTACATTATTATTTTTTGTATCAAGACATCTAAAAAAATGAACAAAAGCATTTTTAAAGAAAAAAAGGTTTCCCTTTTTGTCTTTTTTTTCTGGAAACTTTCAAACCTGAAGCTATTCATGAAGCTATGTATGTAACTGTTATGATGATGATGACATGCATGTATGTATGTACATAATAATAATAATATCATATATGATAATATTACTCTTGTACATGCTTTTGTACAACATTCAACTTTAGAACTGATTTGCAGTTTTATTATTATTAGGTACGCATTTTGTACTTTATACAAAAAATACGTTGTACGTATGCATAGGTACATATACATATGTACATATCAAGATAAGTGCTTGTAGCACTGCTTACACCATCATATCATATAGGGAAATTGGGAGAATGCGAGAGGCATGCTGAGGAGAGAGGACGAGAAACGAGAATGATTATTATGATAATATGCAGTGTGTGTGTGTGTGTGTGTATGAGGGGAAGATGAGAGGAAGATAGGATGATGTGTTACGACGTGATATAATGTTATTGGATAATATTACTACGAGGAAGGAGAAAGTCTGTTGAAAAAAAAAGATAGAAAAGTTGCAAGTATGTACTAGTAGTAGTAGTAGTAGTTGTAGGTATATAACCATCTTCTTTTGTCTTTGTGTCCTTCGTCTTCCTTGTCTCTTTTTATTTTGTTGAGCTGAACATGTAACAGTAATAATCGTAAGAAGCAGAGTATACATATACATGTGTACATGTGTATATACATAGCTCACTTCAGAAAATATAACAATCTGTTCAAAAGGAAAATAAGCGAGAAATTTGAGAAAAGAATGCATTTTTTTTCTTTCTCTCATCTTTTTTTTTGAAAATGGTACAGTTAAGTAACACGATAGTATGTAGTAGTAGCAGTAGTAGTTGAACATGTGGTAGTAGAAGTGTACATACATATTATTATTATCTACGTGAAATCCTTACAATGACTGCAGTAGTATATAGAAAGTCACTTTTGTAATCTCTCTCTCTCTCTCTCTCTCTGGCTTGAAACGCAAATCACCAATTCTTTTACTTTATTTTTTTATATATATATTTTTTTTTGCTTGAAGCAAAAAAGCAAGCAAGGATGCAAAAAGCAAATTCAAATTTAAAGTGAATGGAGGAGCAACGTGTGTTCTGTATGGGAAAAACACGTGAAATTACATAAAAAACATATTGAGAAACATTTGTTTTTTTTATATCAAAGTACATTTACTATCCGTTGGCTAAAATAAAATATACCATTTTTTTTGTAAGTTCACGCGTTTCTTCTTTATTTGTGATTGCTCACCAAAGATATTACATTATTTATTTCATTATTTTTCATGATATCATGCCGATGCTGCTGATGATGATGATGAATGTACTTACGGCAAACGAAATAGAGACCCAAACTTTGTAAATGTCAAAGTCATAAACAGATTTTGTCAGGTTTATTTTTCAATTAAAAAAAAGTATATTGCTTTGCTGTTGACTTATTTTGAGCTGCAATTGAAAAGAAATTAAGTGGTGTAAAATATACAGAGATGTATGTCGTATATTAGCTATGTATTATTGTGTATGGGATTATATTAAATGCAGCTTTAGTAGGTTTATTTCTACACGTTATACCTATGCATGTAAGTAAATATCATCAACAAATTTTGTTTGTTGGTGAATGGAGCAGAAGGTGGTGGTTGATTACCAAAAAAAAAAGTATAACATGGGTAGAAAGTGGGAGAGAGATAGAGAAAGACCTCCTGAGGCAAAGTAAGCTACATTGTTTTTTTTGTACTTTGGTTCCTTTAAAAAAAACGGCTTCCTATGTATATAGATAGCAGTAGGATTGAATTGTGAGAACGGGAGACTGAAACTGCTTTTCACATTTATTTGATTCGGCATATTTGTTTGGTACTTTATACATACATATATCAATGAAACATTGCAGTGGTATCAGCATCAAAGGTGAAATCCGATTTTTTTTTTGGTAGATTTTTTAAAAATATAAATCTTTGTATATTATGTGCTCGTATGATCATGTTCTCTTGGAATATTGCTGTTTACGTGTTTTTTTTGTACTAAAATAAGTATAAAAAGTGTAATTATGCTGTGATGTGTGTATATAAGCCTTTAAGCAAACAAAAATAAAGCAAGTTGTTTCGGTTTAAAAATAGAATAATATTGGATTTGGAATCGACAAACTATTTAACCGTTTATTATTTAATATTGTTAATGTTTATAGGAAAATTAGCGGGATTTAAAAAAAAATCCTTTATGATAATATATACATTTTATTATTTGAAAAAAGTAATCTTTTAATGTTAGTTATTCAGTTTAATATTTTTTCCCGTTTGAAGATTGTAAATAGAGTATAAAAAAACTCAAGCTCCCGCCATCATAAAAATAAAGCAGTTTTGCATGCATGTTTAGTAGAGGAGCTAGAAGTAACGCTACAAATTAGAATATATTTTGGGCTTTGGGCGTTTCATCCTTATTGTCTAAAGCAGTATAAAATTATTGCTCAAACCGCAGCAAGCTCACTATACTCTCACTCTGCTTATATAAACATATGTACATAAATAGCATAGCATAGCATTTTCCATATCATCATCATCATCATCATCACCGACCAGCATATATACATTTTTTTTTCTGCTTCAAAATTCCCGCTACTTTCACATTCACATTTTGAACTATGTACTTACTGTAAATGAATGTAACCATGAATAATATTACTTTTTTTTTGTTGCAAAAACTATTATGCTGTATATATTGTTGTATGTATGTATATCCTGTAGCATATTATTTTGTGTGTGTATTTATGTATGTTATGGGCACGATTATTGCGGTTTTTCTCCCTTGTTTCCTTATCGCTACTTTTTCTTCTTTTTACAAAAAAAAATGTGTACATAAAAGAGAAGCCTTTTACTTTCTCTGCGCATTTCATTTATCATGGCTTTTAGTGAAAGGATAATGGTCTCCTTTACATATGTTTTAATTATTCCTTTATAGTTTTGCGTAATTTCTTTTTTGCTTCCTCTCGCTCTCACTCTCCGTTTCCCCCTCTCTTAAATATGCTCCTCATTATGCATAGCCTAGACTCTACAACACACAAAACATGCAGAGAGCCGAGTCGATTCCCCTGAAAACATCTCAACCATATTTTGGCAATATAATACAACTTGCTCACAATAATGCACTCTGTTACACAATCTCCCTCTCTCTCTCTCTCCTTCCCGTTTTATTTTTGTAGAAAAAAAAAGTTTTCAGTCTTTTACACCATCATCACTAGCCTCTCTATGCCTCTAGCAGTGGTGAAAGCTGTGCACTAGAGAGAGAGAGAGAGAGAGAGAGAGAAAAAAAGAGAAAGTAAAAGCGTGTGTGCATGTGTGCGTGTGTGCTTGGGTAGCAGCAACAGCAGCAGTCAAGTGTTCTCTTTTCACCATTTATTGTCTCGTACTGTAAATCCTTGTCATCATCGTTGTCTCGTCCTTCTCACGTATATTCACATCATCATGATCATCATCATGACCGTCATCGTCACCAACATCATGATCATGATCATCATCACCAGAAAGCACAACATCAGTGGAAAGAATCATAATAATAGTAATAATGATATCTCTGTGTATTGTGTGTATTATGCAAGCAAGTTTTTGTTTCGTAGTTGTCATCATTGAAGTATTTGCACATTCTGAAAACGGTGCTACTGCTGCTGCTGAGGGCTCTCACAAAAGACGTGATCATGGAAACCCAAGACCACTTAAATTGCACGAGTTATGGGACAGCACATAATTGTACATAACCGTAAAAGATTATTATCAGTAAAGTACTGCTACTACTGCCGCTACAGAACAAACTACATCTCTCTACACACTATAAACAGACACTTTTCCCTTTTTCTGTTCGTTGCTGCTGCTGCTGCTGCTGCTGCTTCATTTTCAAAATGGCAAAACTTTTTTTCCTGAGCTTTTCCATCGTCGTTGTCGTCGTCGTCAGCCAAAACCCATTTTCAACTTTTTTTTGGCTTTGCGTCGTAACAGGCTCTCGACGGAAGAGTACAACAGAGAGAGAGAGAAAAAGCATACTAATAATGATAATAATAAGCGCAGATAGTCAAGTTGTGAGAATAATAATAGTAATCAGCTAAACAAAGTGACAAAGAGGGATTTTTAAGTCGTTTCCCCTTTCTCACTATCTCTTTCTCTCTCTCTCTCTCTCCCTCTCGCGTATGCATATACAACGCCTGAGTTACAACGGGGAAAAATGCATGCTTTTTCTGCTTTCTTTTGTGAAATATTACTTTTAACAAGACTTTCTGAAATGAAACAACTGTCATGTAGTTTAGTTGATTGATTTTTTTTTTCGCGCAGCTAATTAATTTCTTTCATTTTCCCTCCTTTTTACACTTCATAAAGAATTTTTTTTAGCGTTCTATTTTTTTGTGTAAAAAAAGTTTTGTTAAGAACTATACTTGTTATTAATAATAATATTATTACACAAGTTATAAATTAATTGTGCTTTCTTCTTTTGCAGAGACTCCATTTCACACGACATTCATAACGACGAGAGTCTGAAGGATGACACAGTGTATTCCATTCTTCACAATATTACGTCCCTACTCCGAACCCAGTTCCCAGGTGCCAACATTTACCCAGTGTTAGGCAGTATGGATTGGTATCCAAATAATAAAATGAAAAATCAGGTGGGACTGGGCGAGTTTAGAAGGAGGCTGGAGTTGTATGGTAAGCTATGGGACACGTGGGTTCCACCAGAGTCTTTGGATACCTTCAACCAAGGTGAGTAATGTACCAATGAGGATGATGATTATATATTCTTAAATCTCAGAGAAAATGCTCCTTGACAGAGAGGTGACAAGGCTACAATTCGTGCTTTGTCTTTATCCGCCGTCTTATTGTCTCTCTTCTTTTTCCCCTTAGGTGGATACTATGCGATAGAACAAAAGAACCGGAAGCTGCGCATTCTAATTTTGAACACCAGCCTGTACACAAAAAAGAATTGGCTTTCGGGGGTGGATGAGAATGATCCTGCTGGCCAGTTTGAGTGGCTGACTAGCATGCTGGACAAAGCAAAGGCAATGGGAGAAACGGTTTTCATCATTGGGCACATTCCACCTGGGAAAATGGAGCGCTACATGAGTAGTCGATTCGGCTACCATGCGTACGCTGACCAGTTCAATAAAAGGTGAGTGAGTGCACTGGTTTATTTAACCGCTCACTATCACTATCTATAAAAAAACACATAATACAGACACACGCATGCATTCATATTCTTACCAGATGATAGGCTTCTCTTGGTTGAGCAGCAAGTTTGTTTTAATTATGATGATATATAATACATAATAATAGCGAGGTGAGTTGCTCAAGTAAAAGCAACTTGTAAATCTTTGAATCACGCGAGACAATTCAGTTATCCATGCTGTACTAAAAGACACATATATGATATATGTACATTGTTTTTTTTCACATGGCGCCTTGCCTAATTTTTTATATCAAAATATTTACATCAAAAGGCTATATTTTCTATTTCATCTACTTCAAATGTCAACTTGTCATGTATGCATATTTATTTTTTCTCTTTAGATATTTGAAACTGGTTCGAGATTATCACGACGTGATTGCAGGACAATTTTTTGGACACTTCCATTCGGACTCGTTTAGAATATTTTATGAGAAGCTAGGTAAGTGTGGTCGCAAAGGTTATTTATTCCTATACGCAAAAAAAGTAATAAAAAAATCTTGAAAAGTGAAGGGGAAAAAAAAAGATGTGACATGAAATTTTTTGTGTTGTGAAATGAATTGCACAACAACAGATAAGACCAAAGGGAAATTTCTGGAAAGAGATCCAATATCGTACCTGTTTATTGCGCCAGCGGTGTCTCCCCGCAAGTCCATATTTGCTGATGAGATCGGTCCGAACAATCCCGGCCTGAGACTGTACCAGTTCAACACTACATCTGGACAGATTTATGACTACTCCCAGTATTATCTCAATCTGAGTGAGGCCAACGTTCGTGACAAGGCTGAGTGGAAGATCCTGTACAACCTTACCAACTACTATCATCTTAACAACGTGTCCGCTGCTTCCCTCAGCGATCTCGCGTTCACATTCCTCAAAGAGAGTGGAACCGACATGTTTTTCAAGTATGCCCATATTACTTACATAAAAAATAATAGCACTTGTTACCATCATCACATCACAATCCTTTTGTAGTCTCAACTCATCAAATTATTCAGCTTCTTTTTTTTTTTTTTTTTTTTTTTATAAATAAACTATGTACAAAATGTACATCTTTTCTTCTTCTTATTTTTTTTCTCTTGTAGGTATTACCATGCCAATTCTGTGGGCTATGAGGATCCTCGTAACTGCAAGGATCTGTGCCGTCGTACCCACTTTTGCGTCATCACCAACGTCGACTATCAAGACTATGAGCGTTGCATTCAAACAGTATTTGGTCCGTCGTCATCTGCCGCTAGATTAGCAATTCAAACCACACCAGTCACTTCTGCACTTCCCCTCACACTCTCCCTTCTCCTCCTCTACCCAGTCCAACTAAACAATATTTTNCCAGTCCAACTAAACAATATTTTTCGGTGGTGGCCCTCACCATCATCATCCTCATTCCGACTGTCGTCTTTATTATCGCTACATTTGTAATACCAAATTTTTAAAACAAAACAAAAACAAAGAATTAATACTTATTAATCCAATTCCTAAAAAAAATAAATGAATGAAAAAAAATGTACTTTCTAGGCAAGAGAGGATACAAATTATATATACTGAGTATTTATATATTTGGTAGTGAGTGTCGGTTGCATATTATTATATTGCATAGGAATCATGTATTACATCTACATAGAATATTTATATACACCTACAAATATATATATACAATACATACATCTTACATGTGTGTGTATATATGATTATGATACCAAGCTTAAAATTTATGTCTTTTAAAATTATACAACCAAAACAAAATCGCTTCTTTTCATTTCCAAAACTTTCAAACAACTGCTGCTGGTTTAGAATTTTTTTTTTCAAAGCTTTTAAACTAGATTTGGTAGACATGTTATGAGTTAGATCAGTTGTTGATCTTATTTTTTTACACTTTATTTGTCAATATTTAAAATTAAAAAAATCTAATCAGTCCTGTTGTTCAGATTTTGCTTTTATAATGATACTATGTGGGTCCGTCTGTGTTACTATATATTCTTCATAACAAAAATATAAATATATACCTATATGTTATGTGTAATTTTTAACTTATAAGTTTATTTTGTAGACTACACATAATTGAAATAATCTTTAATGCAAAACAAAAAAATATAATGCCAAGCCAAGCCACATAACAAAAAAAATCAATAAAAAATAATAATTATTATTATTACAGATTGACTATTACATATAATATACATGTATAGGTACATATATACATATTCTTCTTTTGTTTTGGAATTATTATCGTAGGATACAGATTACATATATATTGTCCGCAGTAAAAATAAAAACAATGAGTGACTATCATCGTGGAAAACAAAGAAACAGTAAAATTGTACATAAAATGTTACTATAATAATTATTATAAATCCTATTTGTAACTTGTGATGACGAACAACAACAAAAAATTGTAGCATCATTTTTATGTAGAATCTCCGCATAATTAATGAAGGGATGTTGTTTTACTACTATGCTTCTATTTTATTAAAATATTTAATAATAATAATAATAATAATAATAATAATAATAATAATAATAATAATAATAATAATTAGCTAGTTGAAAAGAAAATATGCCAGTCAAGTTGAATAAAAGTATTTAATAATAATATATACAAAAATATGAATGAAGATACCTTAACTGTTGTCTTGTTGTTGTTGTTGTTATACTACTGGATAGTACTATGCAGATTTTTGCATAATAAATAATAATAATAGTTAAGTTAAGAAGAATTTTTAAAAAGTTCTGTTATTACTACGTATTGAGGCGCGCATTATTAGCAAAACGTTTAATAACTGAAAGCTGGAGAGTGTAATAATAATAATAATAATAATAATAATAATAATAATAATAATAATAATAATAATTAAAAAAACCAAGCAAAAAACATTAGTATTAAATTGCATAAAAATTGGTGTGTGCATGTTTTGTAGGTATGCATGTTACATTATGTTACGTCGCAGTCTATAAAAATATTTATTATTATTATTATTATTAAATTTGTAATTTGTCTGTCTTGGATCTATATTGAACATAATAATGTAAATAGTAAATGTAATTTATTATTATAGTGTGTCAAGAAATATTTTGTATTAAAAAATATTGAACAGTTGTTATATATGACGTCGTATGTATAATTATATAATAATATACTTTTAAAAGTTCTCCAACAAAACAAATGTACAATCTCTTTCCAAAAACTTATTCAATCATGCATACTACTACTTAATAATATAGGTTGATTTTCTTTTGAAACCTTTTTTTTTATTACCAAAATAAAATAAAATTGTTTCTCAAAGAATTTGTCAAATTTCAAAGCCACCAACAAATTATAAATGCAAATATTAGCAGTTGCTGTAAAAATATATAATATGTTTTGTTTTAATTTTAATTTTAGTCAGAATTGATTTAATCATCAAAGTTTAAAAAAAAAAATGATACTTGAAAACTTGAAACCAATCCGTACCAAAAAGACAGTTGTTGTGTTGGGAAACGTATGTATGGAATAGGGTGTAGGGCGGGTGTGCAGTAAATGAAAAAGAAAGTTACTGATTTACTCTATTAATCAGTACACACACAGCACAAAAAAAGAAAAATATATATTATGATGTTTGTGTAGAATGACTCAACGGGCAAAGGTTTTGACACAAACTACATAATATATACTACTACTACTACTACTACTACTACTATAAATATTTAAATATACATTGTAAAACTTTTTGAAAATTAATAATGATAATCATTATAGTAACTTGTACCATATAATAATTACAAAAAAATATTACTAAGCATAAATGAATCCGTTTCTTGTGGCCAAATTCTATTTAAAAAAATAAAATAATAATAGCTACATAATTTATAACACGTAAAGAGTTTTAAATACAACCACGATTTTAAAATAAAATAATAATAATAAGAAGAAGAAGAAGAAGAAGAAGAATTTAATAAAAACAAGCTGTTATAGTATAATTACTTTGTCGTATAATTTATATTGCTGTAAACAATAATTGCTTATTTTGAAAACATTTTTTTTATGGCTATATGTAAGCATGTGTATATATTTAGGAAGAAAAACTGGTGACAATTACTTTCCAATCAAACTTACATAAATTTTTTTTAATGTTGAGCTAATTCTGTTCCATTATGATATGGATGGTAAAAAATAATCTAGAATAATGATTTTTCTATATAAAAAAAGATAGTTTTTTGATTGATGATAATATTAATAATAAAAAGTGTGTATGTTTGTATGATAGATGAAAAATCAATGAAGAGGGCTTTCTTTCAAAAAAAAAAGGTTTGATAAAGGTGAGGTGTACTACAATGATGATGACTCTGATAATACAATTATAATTATTTTAATAATAATAATTATTATGTGTAACACTGTTATTTGGTATATAAGAAAAATATTGTAAGTTGATCTACTACGCATGCAAATTCTTGTACTAAGAAGTGAGGGAGAAAAGTGGGGAAGGCAGGATTTCAACTTTTTTCTTGAGTATATTGCTCTAGTTAAAAAAAAAAATATAAGAGCTCAGAGAGAGAGAGAGGATGTAAATTTTAAAAAAATGTATTATTTCTAGAGTTTTTTTTTTGCAAATTCTTAAAATAATAGTTAAATAAAATAAATGATGATATAGATGGTGTGGTCTTGTGTGGTTTTTATATTACATTTATATGCATTCCACACAAATATATAAATATATTATGTATACCAACATATTCTGAACGAGGAGGCAAAGCAAAATATGAAGTATATTAATTATTACCTATAGTTGTTATTGTTGTTGTTATTAAATATTAAAAATGTCAAAATATTTAAGTACATTCCTTCTTGTGGTAAAAAAATTTTATATATATATTGAGTTGTTGTTGAGTAGCATTTAAGTAGCTGCACAAAGAAAAAGAGTGATGATGGTAATGATGTGGACACCCACTTTATCTCTCTCTCTCTCTCTCCTTTTCTCTAGTCAGCCGCCATAAAATTTCAATATAACATACAAATATATTTATTTTGCTGATTGCAAATATTATACATATTATAGTATATTTAATTGTTCCAATTAATGCATGAGTAAATATGGCTCCTAGTAACTTTCACTGTTAATTCTTATTACGTTTATTAAATTGCTATTGTTGATGGTGGGATTGCATGATGTGTAATAATAATAATAATAATAATACTTATAAATGTGTTTAAAAAAAAATTATATTATGTATTTTATGCAGCATACAATATTATATAGCACCCATGTATTATTATTATTATATATGTATGTTGTATGGCTAGAAAATAAAGTTTTATGCATTTTAAAGCAGTTTAGTATGCCATCATGTTTTATTTTTCCCGTACATTGAAATAGCCTCGTAGCCTCGAAAACAAATGTATAGAAAGAAGAAAAAAAACCAAGTCTCCGAGTGCTGATAATAAAGATATATAAATAATTGTCATGTACATAGGTATACATATATAGAGTATCATCAAATGCTACTACTACTTACTTTGTTTTGGGTTTTCAAAGTAAAATAAAGTTTTTCTTCCACCTTCACAAACAACAACAAGAAAAATTAGCCGCGTGACAAGCATCCACTTGTTAACGAGCCCATGTATATTGATGATAATACATTATTATAAGAAGAAAAGTGTTTTTAAAGGAATGAAGAGTATATATACATGCTTTATACTATATTGGTAAAGATTTATTGTCATAAACAAAATAATAATAATGTATTGTACGACGTGAAGAAGGAGAAGAAGAAAAAAATATTATTAATTTTTAAATATTCGATACACAAAAATGTCAACCAAACCAAAAAAAGTAGATAATTATTTAGTACTCCAGTAAATAAAAAAAATATTATTGTTGTTGAAGAGAGGCATAATAATATGGATGTATGATGATAATAATTATTATTATTAAGTATTTGCTATTGAGTATCAGAGTACTGCGGCAAACTTATTTAAACGAAACTTTTTCCCTTAAAGCATAATTCTTATAATTATTGTAAAAAAAAATTATATATATGGTAATGAGAATATTGCATGATGATTTATGGATATTGTGGGTTATATAAAATACAGTGTACAGAGAAAAGGGGGAAAATAATTTTTTGTCGTTTTACTAAAAAAAAAAGATCATCTTGATGTGATTGATTGATTATTATTATTATTATTAATAAAATTTGAAAATAAATTCGCTACTTTACGAAAAAAAAAATTAATTGTTCATCCTTTTTATTCACTTCACTTTGTCATATATTAAAAAAACTCACTTTTTTCCAGGATTTATGATTAAAAAACTGAATTTATTATGGTACATCGTTACGATCCGGGCAAGGGCAAAGCATTTTTCAATGAGGTAAAAACTTCAAAGGTACAAATTTTCATTACATGTAGGTTTATATGCACATGTACATGTGCAACATACAAAAAAAAATTAGCAGCGTTGTTGAAGTGAAGAAAATACGGGGGATCAGTAGCTGTGCATGTACAATATTTCAATAACTGCATTCAACCATATATGGGGACAACTTTTCATGTGACAACTATATATATGCTTCTTCAATGAGTGCAAAGTGCAATTAAAAATTTCAAAGTTGATCTCATACATCTTATTATTATGCATAATATTTTATTTTTGTAATCAAATGATTTCATCATGTCGGTAATCATAAAACGTAGGTATTATATCATATAATGTATTCATAATTGTAAAATTTCCAAAATAAAAATAAAAATAATTTCTCTAAACTCATCATCATCATCAGCAGCATTATTCATCATCATCATCATCATCATCATCCCACTAGTATTTCACGTTATGCGGTTGTATATAGGTGTATGTGATTGTTGTGGGTACTATATATGTATATATATATATATATATATATGTATATATAGTAGGTAGATAGATACATATAATATGTAGCAAAAGAGTAGTATTGTAACAAACAGTCGATGAATGATATTAAGTTGTGCTGAACATTGATTAATATTTTTTTTAAATGTATTTGGTATAATAATAGTAATAATACACAACACAATGAAATTATGAACTAATAATAATAAACAAAAAAAAGTAACGTAAGTTAGCTACAAATATAATAAATTGTATTTACGAACCTAGAAACAAGTAAAAATAATAATACACAATATAACAATTATACACCTACAGAAGTAATAATAACAATCCTAGCAGATTACAAAAATGCTACAACAACAACAACACCTTGCACAATAATAAAATATTATTATACTGAAATAAATTGTGGTAAGGAGCAAATAAATGCATTAAATATTAATAATAATAATAATAATAACAAAAAAATCATAATCATATTAACAAAATTACTTGTTGTTGTTTTTTTTGTTACTGTGTGTGTATGTGTGTGCATGTACTTATAAAAATCCTATTTACTGGTTCATGCTTCAAAAAAAAGAAAAGAAAAAATGTTCAACTTGTTATAACATTTTCTTTTTTTTAATCAATATAGTAACAACAATCATAATAGGGCGCAAACCATGAATTATTATTATTAAAAGAATTGCTGGAACGTCCATTATCATTATATATTTAACAAACATGAAAACACAATAATAATTATAATTATATTTATAATATATATATATATAATATTATAACAATAATATAACATATTCTTCTTCTTTTTTATTTAAAAAAAAATCTCAGGACCATTAAAAACTATTATTATTATTTATTTATTTTTTTAGAAACTTTTCCCTGTTGTAATTTTTTATATGTTTTTTTTACTTAAACTTGGTTTTTTTTGGACAAAAAGTGATCACAGTGATATCGAGTATATTATAATGACGATAATATTTATGTTTTTAGTTTCTGTATACGTTTGATAATTGTGTAACATATTATATATATATATATATATGTAGTGTATATATATAGATATATAACGGTACAATAGTATGTATAAATTTAGACAATAGTATACAACATTGAACTTGATGGTGGAAATGGTGAAAAAAAAATTTTCTTCTTTAAAATTTTTTTTTCTTCTTAACTTGTATTCAAAATTGTTGCTGCTGTTTGGTAATATAATTATATGATTCATCAAAAATGGATTTAAAAAAAAGAGAAGATAACTATTTTATATAAAGCTATATATATATTCTACTAAACACCATCATCATCTTTATGCGAGTTTTTTAAGGACATTTTTTAAATCTATTATATTTCGTATTCCATATTTGGTGAGAAAAAAACGGCTGTTCATTACAAGTCAGTAGTACAAATTGTTACACATATAAATGTTGAAATTTTACTGCATTTTCTTTGTTTGCTTTTGCGACACAGTCTTCACTCTTTTTTTTGAAGTTGGTACATCTGTTTGGTAGTTAGCACATCATCCTAAGTTAAACAAGGTAAAACATCCTCTTGTGTTTTAGAATTGAGTGTGGATTGATCCAATGGGAAAGTCGTACGAACCTTAAATTTACACACAAAAAAAATTTAGACGTTAAATTAGAGTGTTTTTTTTTTAAATTGGTATTTCTCCGGTGTCATGCATTGTATTTATATTAGGACGAACCTTTTTCTGTAGGAGAGCCCAAAGTTAATGATGACAAGGAGGATGACAAGTTGATTGCAGAAGACACTGACAACATTGATGGGTACTGTTCCAACTCGCCGTCTTCCGATGGCAAACAAGTTTCCACCATTGCTTCCAAACAGTTGACAAAAAGCTCGGCACTTTCCGCAGTACAATTTGACTGAAATTTGTTTGTAATCAAAAATAAGTATTCGTTTCAAAAAAAAGATTTACCATTTCGAGTGTTAATGGAACATTGCCATATTATGTCGATGTACTAATTCGATTTTTTTAAAAGTATGTATGTGCGTATACCTTTGTGAAAGGTCCTGCAAATCTCCAGAGACCCCCAAATCCCATTGACTGCAAATAGTGCGGTTGTTGCTGTGAGCCATCCTCCAGTGTTATCATGTTCTGAATTATGTTCTGTACCGCGTTCAGTATAACCTGATCATGGCACAGGGAGAGCACATTCGTTATTTTGGCATCTAACAATGTATGACTATTCAAAAAAGAAACCAACATTTCATTATAACTTTTCTTAGAAAAATAAACATTTTTTTTTTGTTTTCTCGATTTATTATTATTTCTCTCAACATGTTGTGTTCTTTTTACATGACAGGGAAGACTTTGGGGAAGACTACGGAGGCCTCCGCCAAGTAATCATACAACACTCGCATTTCCGCTTCGTCGGTCGTGTATTTCACCAAAGTGGCAAGTACCGTCAAGAGTAACGCTTGAGTTTGCACGTCACTCACAACCTCGGGATCCAACAGGACATTGTTTTCGTTGGAAACGCTGGCCCGTTTGCACTCCTCTCCTTCCTGCATTATTTTATATTTATTTTTTAACACGTGCAAAACAAATCATATTAAAGTTTCTAATATATACATACATTCATCCATACATAATATATATATATATATATATATTTCTTTTTTGTAAACCAGTTGAATAGGGAATCATAATCAGATATTATATAACGCAAGGGTTTATATTTTCCATTTAAAAATTAGGGAGTTAAAAATGTTTCACAAGAGGGGACTTTTGACAATTTTTCCTACACGAATTAAATGTCTTCTTTTTTTGTAATAAATACCTGTTTAGTTATTATCGAGAATTTCTTCAAATATGTCTATTTTTTGGTCATATTTAATTTTTATTTGGTAAGGTAATTTTTAAAAGCAAACTAGTAAATATATTTTTTGGGGGAACGAAACTAGAGTCTATCTCAAATTGAATTCTTCTAAAAGACCCTAAATATTTTATATTTTGTGAGGGTTGATTTTAGATAACTTTTCGGTTGGCAGTTAAGAATCACTACATATTTGTTATTGCCCAGTTTAAAGTATCACATAATTGACGTAAACGAAAAAAACGAAAGAAATTGTTTGGTTTTTATAAAAAAAAATATAATGTTAACTAGTTATAAATCAGCTTCTTTGCTGTTTTAATAGAAAGTTAAAAGAGTGCAGCAGTGGAAGATTGGGGATCACTCTAGTTTTTTTTGGTAAATATATACATAGCTTCTTTGCTGTTTTAATAGAAAGTTAAAAGAGTGCAGCAGCGGAAGATTGGGGATCACTCTAGTTTTTTTTGGTAAATATATACATATATATATAATTTTTTTTCAAACAAATGCAAAAAAATGACAGTGATGGTCGCGTGGTGGTGGTGGTGGTTTTTAAAAAAAAAGGGCGGGTAGGTATTATAAACGGGAATATTGGGGGTTAAATGTGGCTTTAATTATTTCCATAATAATGTGCACAAAAAAGAGACAAAACACACGCACCTACACAACGATAAAAAAAATGAATAAAGAAAGAAAAGACTGATTATATATTAATTAAAAAAGTGATTTAGTAGTTATTATAATAAAACTGCTAGGAAAAATATAAATTTTAAAACACACTAACAAGTAAAAAAATAATAAGATTTTTTAAAAATATTTCAAGGAGGTATTATTTATATATTTGTACAATTAAAGGTGGTGGTGGGGTGGTAGTTTTTTTGTGAGTGGATGCGGTGATGTATATAAATATATGTGATTTTTTTTATATAAAGCTTTTTATTCTTCATATTTTTTTTAATTCTTGGGAATATATTTTTCTGATTCTGGTTGAGAATGAATTGTGTAAACTAAAAAACGGAAAAAAATGTTTACACTAAAGGATTATTTGTTTTACTAGTTTTTTTTATCAAACAAATTAAATGGGATTTTTTTTAAATGAACGTTTTTATTTAAAAAAAAAATAGAAAAAAATAGTTTTTTTTTCTAATTGTCTAAGAAATTGCTTCTATTTTTTTTTTGGTTTGTTGTTGGTTTTTTTTTTTGGTGAGTAGAAAGAGAGTACCTTTGAGTTGTCCTTAGTGGTAGGTACAGAAAAAGATCTCTGAGACTTGAAAAGAGCCCGAGCCTGGCTCTAGATACGGGAATCAAACAGAACAAAGAAGAAACGAGACGAGATAAAAGGATGTAACGATAATAATAATAATAATAGTAGTAATAATAATAATAATAATAATGAAAAATTTAACAATAATAATATAAATAATGATAGTAGGTATGTGTTCCTGTTTTTTTTCTAAAATCAATCACGAAATATAGTTTAAAGTAATAATAATGATAATAATAATAATAATAATAAGAGTATAAAATATTATTATGTTTTTAACTTTCCATTTCATATTTTTTTTTATAAAATAAACAAAAAAAATACATTCTGGTGCTCAAAAGTGCATCACATCACAAGACGCGGTGGATAAATATATTGACATTACCATTTTTTGATATATCATGCACACACGTTTGATATGATAATAATAATAATAATATATAATATATAGCTTTCCTTTTAAAATGATGATCACACCATCGCACTAATTGTTTGTCATGATTTTTTTTTGGCGATGATAGATATATATATATATAGCAGTAAAGTGAGTGAAAGAGCTTTTTATTTTTCCAAGCAAAACTAAAAGATTTACGATATTTATCTCATCAATAAGTTTTGAAATGATGATGATTTCACGCAACAAGTGTGTTTTTTATTAAAATAAATTTGACACGTGAAGTAGAAAATACTACGACAAGTCCCGCTTAGACAAGTACATAGATGTTTTTTTTACACACAGACAGACAGACAGCAACACATGGATACACAGACAGCTATAAATATATTAACTTAGTTGGGTTGTGGTAATTAAAGGTGAGGGTCATAAAATAGTTTAAAAAAATGGAATTTCATTTTAAAAAAAATGGCAAATAGGACATGACAAAAAAATAAATTGTTCAGCATAAAGAGAGCTGTATTTTTGGGTAAAAAAATTTTTTAAACAAAAAATGACTTGGACTGATTTGCAAGTTTAATAGCAGTGTGCTAACTTTTTTTTTTTTGAAATTACACACACATTAAATAGAAATCTATACGCAAAATAATAATAATAATAATAATAATAATAATAGCTTAGGATAAAAAAAAGGGAACAGAAAATTTGATGAGCTTTTCAACACATTTTTTCTCTCTTAAAAATTTGTTGTCCTTTTTGTTATTGTTTTTAAGGGGTAATATATGCATGTAAGCAGAGAAAGCGTATATATATTTATTTCTTTAGACTGAAGTTGTATGTATGTATATATATATGCTTTAAAATTGTTGATAAAATATATAGGTATCAATATATTTTTTCAAAGTTTATTGGTAATGATGGCGGTGAGTTTGCTAATATTTATATAGTAGTGGTTGTGGTTGGTTGTGGATATCTTGCTGTGGCGTGGAAATTGGAAATATATAAAAAATAAGAGTCCAGCTTAATAGAACAGTTTATTTATTTATTATTATTTCGAGACAAGAGGGGGAAAAACAATAAGAATATGGATCAAGTAAATTGTGAAAGTTTACGAGGAAGGAAAGAAAGAGAGAGAGAGAGAGAGATAGAGAGAGTGACGAGCATAATTTAGAGAAATATATATAGAAAGAGAGTTAACAAGACAAAGAGTAGCAGCAGCAGTAGTAGCATCACGTGGTGAGAATGAGCATCTTGTTAATTAGTATTTAATTTAAACTTTTTTAAATTGAGCGATCTTATTTGACTGTCAGGGAGAGAGTAGTAGTGGTGTGGAATTTGAATAAAAATAAAAATAATGATACTAGTTTATATAATAATGATAGGTAACAATAGAGATGTAAAATTAGCTGTACATATTTTTTTTGTAACCTTTCATTTTGAAAAAAAAAATATATACCCTTGTTGCAATTTTATATGTGGTAGCTGCATTAAAATATTTAAATACGCGCTCTGTATCAGACTATATGTACTATATAATAACAGCCAGTGTTAAAAAAAAGTGTATATGTTGAGTTTAAATTTTTTTTTTGATGGGGTTAAACGAGGAGGGTGGTTGGCATATTATTTTAATCATTATTTTGACTATAGGAAAGTATATTTCTTTTGTTAAAATGAACTATTTGATTTGATTTATTTATTTTTTGTGGAGAAAGAAGTAAAATGGAAAAAAGAATTTTAGAATAAATTTCTTGTTTTCTGTTTGTTTTTATTCAACGACTCATCTCTCACTTTGTGCTCGTTCCGGACGGGCATTGATGCTGATCTGTGGGACTTGAAGTCAACGACACGAGCTGACAAATCCAAGCTACGCCAGTTTTTCGCACCGCTCTGAACCTTTTGTTATCGTCATCATCATTTTTATCAGATATCACACAATAAATAATCATCATATTTATCATCATCATCATCATAAAATTAAAATAATAATAATAAATATTACGATTCCAACGTTTATGTACATAACAACACATACATAATAATAAATACTTTGTTTCCGAAAAAAAGTATGAAACAAGAGCACGAAGAAGAATGAAAATAAGAGACAGAAAGTTTAACAAAAGAAATAGAAGAAGAAGTCATACGAAAAAAAAATGGCTAGAAGAATAATGAAGTTATTATTTTTTTTTTGCTTGCAGATGAAACATTATGTGTTTTTTTATATCACACACACATAGACAAACAGATAGTGGTAATTGACTAAACGTAACAACAATGATACAATGTATTGTCATCTAACATTTAAAAAAAATTCAAACGTTTTGTTGCAATCTTAACGTATAATATATTTTTTTTAAATTATAAAAGCCGCAACTTTTACACTTACAATTTTTTTTTATAAGAAAATAAAAATTGATACTAACAACAACACGAAATGTAATCTTTATATAAGATTTTTGTTTTGCTACGAAGTAGGAAACCAAAGAAAATTTTCTAGAAATAAAATGTGAGCTTTATAATGTTTCTACTGAGAGGAATTGAAAGGGACGCTTACCTGTTGAACGGTAGTCTGCTTGCCCTGTTGTCGTTGAGCCTGCATGAGCGCTGTCTGATCTAAAAGATCCCAGGATTTTTGTCTCCGGTTTGTGGGTGACTTGGGACTCCAGTTCATGTTCTCATTTGAAGATGCCAAGTGTCTTGACATGTGATGACGAACGTGACACCGACTACGTACCTCCTCGGAAACGGAGACAAGTGCTGCTAAATACGCGACGCTTTCTTTGGTTACCTCAAACTTGTCCTTTTTTGTGGGCTTTGCAACGATACCTAGTAGCATGGTTAAGATTCGACTAGTTCGAGAGACTGTGGTGGGCGTGGGATGTCGGAAGCCTTTAAGGAGATGCCCCACCAAAGCAAAATGGAAGTTTGCTATAAGAAAATAAAATAAATAGAATTATTTTATAAATAAAGAGGATATATAGAGATTGAAGTTTTTTCTTCTATATTTCATGGAAGGTTTTGCAAAAGGTAGGTTTAGATAAGATGCTTACTTTTGAATGAGAGTCCAACCGCGTGGTCAAGTTGTTTGAAGTGCCACTCGAGAGGCTCTCTCGTAGATGTCATAATCTGCTCTAAGCTCTTTGATTCAAACATAGCCTGGGAATCAAGGGTATGAAGATTTTGCTCCAACAAGGCGAGTCCTGAAGCATAAAGGGACACTTCATCCAACTGCAGCACAGAAATGGCCACCCAAAACATCATCCGATGAATGGCACTCTCTGGTCTCAACAGCGGAATCAGTCGCGTCAGACACATGACAATGGCCTCGATCAACACCACATCACTGAAACTTTCCAGTGCTTTGACGAGTATTCTCAGAAGCTGCTTAATATCCGTGTCCTGAATTGACTTGCTAATACAGCCAAACACGATGAGAGCTCGAGGCTGTAATGCCGGATTATAGCGGAATGCAAAGCTTTTTGATAGTTGTGTCCAGCACTGGAGCCAGTCACATTCTGGAATGTCTCGCATGCAGGCTTCCACAATTTCCAGTAGCGCATCAGTTATGACTTCCAGCGATGTAAGAGCCAATCTTTCCCTATCCATGGGAGAGTAGTGACCAAGCCACCTGTCCCCAGCGTGGCGGTAGGAAGAACGGAATGCGGTAACAGCGGCAGATTTTACCTTACTGATCCCAAATAACAAGTAAAATTTGGGAAGGGAAAACTCGTCCAAACTTAAGCGCAACACCCTGTGGGTTTCCTCTAAAATTACAGCAACAAAAAATTCCACAAAAATATATTAGTTTTTCGAAAACCAAATTAATTGTACAATTTGGGTTTGCTGAAGGGATCTTGTGTAAAATCACTAACCGGAAAATTGCGGTTGAGTGCAAGTGCAAAGGGAATGAATGATGTTGATGACTAGACCATGCGTGGAGGCTCTCATGCTCACTGAGCCGGTACACACTAGGAAGCAAACCACATGAACCAGGTAAGGCAGATGATGAGCCACATCCAAACAGTTGTTAAAGGACAACATCAGTAAGTAGCGAGCTAAAATCGCAATATCATCCCACATCAAATGCTGTTCTAGCGTTGCTACAGGACTTGTGCATGTCTTTTCCAACACGCGGCACAGTCTCCCTATCACTTTTCTTGCAACTAGCTGAACATTGGCGGATGCCAAAGCTACCGCGGTATCAGCCATGATTTCCGCTTGTGGAGAACCCAGCCCACCGGTTACACTTCGCTTGATGAAGCTATCCAGCACCATGTCTATCAGGTCGGGCACCTGACCCAAAGAGCCCCAAATTTTTGCCTGGATGGAAGGGTACATTTCCACTTCTTCAATGGTGAGCGTGATCAATTTATCCAGGATCATTGCCACTTTCTGCCGTTTTGCGTCATCGGAGTGCTTGCAGAACTTTACAAGATTTGGTAACCATGGGGTGATGTACTCAAGACACAAGTGTTTTAATTCTATGGAGGATGCACTGAACCTAAAAGCAAAAAATACATCGGTTATGAAAACATTTACAAGCAATGACATACACGTCGTGCACAATAGCTATCAGCGCAAAAAAAATATGATCATCTGGACAAGGCTAATGCCGAACATACCCGTGTATACATTCTTCAAGAAATTCCAAAGTCAGCCTAGGTTCATTATGAGCCAGCTTCTCAGACACACTTTTGATGAAGAGTGTGTTGTTTGAGGGAATACATAACCCCCATGTCTCCAAAAGTTGTCCCTGATCATAACAAATAATGTTTTTTTTTAAATAAAAATAACTGCGTCCATAAATTGATAATTTTGAGAAATATTTTTTAGTTTAAATATAATAATTATTTCAAAAAAAAATTAATTCAAGTTGATAGATTGAAGAAGTAAAAATGATATTGTAAAAATCATACAACCAATAAAATTGGTTCACATTCTCATTTTTCACGTACTTGTATCGTCTGGCGACATAATAGAAGACTGGATTGCCAGCTCGGGATGTTCCCGCCTGGTAAAATATATTCAGCGACTTGATTGACTTGAACTCATCTTTCTCATGCATGTTGTGTTTGGACATGATTTCCTCAAACTTGGTCGACGTCATGTCCATCGAGCTCCACCGAGTGTATGAAGAGAAAAGAAGGTGGGAATCCACCGGCTTGTGTTCTGGCGGACCGAGGTAAGCCAAAAGAGTAGCCATTTTGTCAAAGGGCCTCCTCCCCACCGCCTTATGATCTCTGGATGATGACAAATAGTCTCCAATTTTTTCCTGATGAGTCCATAACAGTCTGTGTAGGGCTACCACGTTTGCGTCGCTCACAAAACTCAAGCAATGCGAGCCACTTTGCTCCACCGACTCACAATCTGACGCAATTTGTACAAAGAACCTTCTCCCCACTTCAAAGTTGGCCCGCACAAAATCATTAAATGGAAGCATGTGCTGCTCTTTGGAAAACTCGACGTGATTTGCGATATTCTGAAGAATCTTTGAGACAAGCATTAGTCCTCTCTTGATTTTTGTTGGAGGTTGCCTGTCCACAATCCCACTTTCACACGGGCTCACAATTGCGGGGTTGATAAAACGTAGGAAAATGACCGTTCCCACAGCCCCCATGTTATTTTGAGGAAACTGTGGAAATCTCTTGCTCAGTACTTGATACAAACAGTGACACATGCTTCGCAGTTGAGGTGGAAATCTTTCCGCAGAGCTGACAATGGCATCAAATACTTTTTGGGTGAGGGCTACAAGATTACTGCGGTGTTGTTCGATGTCATCATTGGCTTCCAGTCTGGCAGGATCCACCTCAAATGACAACGTGTTCTCAGAAAGCAGAGGGCGAATCATTGGCTCAAGCAAACTTTGCAAGTAGGATGCCCCATAAATTTTGAAGCAGAAGGCCATGATTTTGCTGGCTAATGAGTTTCCCCGGAATAAGGTCTGCATACAGTCGGAAGCCTCCACCTCTCTGTAGAACATGTTCCAGAGGAGGGGACTCAGTAAATGTTTAGCGTCAAACAGCGTCACCAGCACTCTCGCCAGCTCATCCATCTGATGGAAGGGGACCACGTTGGCTAGCGCCATAGCTATCGGAAGCTCGCCTGCACCAGACACAACAGCACACAGAGGCAGCAACAGCAGCAGCAGCGATGATGGCACAGAGGACACAACCACACAATTGTTCAGATTTTTTTGGGTTTGTTTTGGAGTTGAGTACACGTTGTATTTGTAGTCCGCACCACATTTTTTTAATTTGTTTGAGTTTGGATTTGCGTGAGCGTGACAGTAAGAGAGACAGACAGAGAGAGAGAGATTGCGCGTTCGTTCCAAATATATAAACAAAGGGCAAAAACAAAACACAAAACGGAAAAAAATTCAAGTTAGTCACATTTTTACAAATGTGTTGTCCAATCAAGAGGTTTTCATTTTATTTTAAAGGAAAGGCAAGAAAAATATTTTTTTAAGAGAAAGAGAGAAATAGAAAGAGAGATAGATAGAAAGATAGAGAGAGAAAGATACAGATAGACATAGATAGAAAGAGAAATTTAAATTAAATATTTTATACTTAAAAACTACAAAGCAGTTTGTAAGTGCACCTGCATGAATGTCATTAGTTCCATGGTAAACTATAATAAATAATTATAAGGAAGAAAAAGGATAAATAAAAGCATTTATTTTGTCGCAATTTAATAGCAGGGAAGATATACCGTCTCATAATCAAAAAGAAAAAGAAATACATTTTTATAGTTTCTTTTTTTTTGTAACTAAAAAATCATTCAAAATATTTTTTTTTCATTTATTTATTTTATTTTATATTTAATTTTTTTAAAAATAACTTGCTATATGATTTTGGCATTTCTTCCCGAAATAGTATTCATACCAGATTGTTTTATATAGATAGATAATAATATATAGTATATATATAAGATATAGTGTGAGTTTTGGAAGCTGCAAGTAAGTTGAATCTCAGCAAAAATCTATTATACAATTCTACAAGTTTTACTGTACATATGTTCCGTTAAAAAGCCCTTCACGAAACTAGTGTCTAAAAAAATGTATATTATGTTAAAAATTTGTAAATGCGGCATTCATTCAAATTACTTGCACTTTTCACTTCTAAAATATGTATCCAAGCAGGAAAGAAAGTAGTAGTAGTAGTAGTAATATTTTTCAAGAAACGAATTATTTGAAGTGTTTTGTTATAGTATTGAATATTATTTAGTAGTAGTGCGCATAAAAAATATATATTATTTTGTTGTTGTTGATAAATATTACTGTCATTATAGATGATAGATATAGTAGTAGAATGATTTGTTTTAGTAATGTATTCCATATATTGTTGTTAGAATAATAATAAAAAAATACAGTATATTTTTTTACCTTTGTCGCCAATCATTGTAACAAGTTGAACAAGTTGCTCAAAGCGATCAGCCAAAACCGTTTCGGCCAGAGTATCAAACTCTGTTCCTTGTTGTAATATTTTCGTTAAAACCTAAATAATTGACGTGATAAAGACGGGGAGAAGAGCAAAAAAATGAAACGACGAAGACGACGGAGAAGAAGAAGAAGAATAAGAAGAAGAGAAGAAGAAGTGGAGACAAGGAGGAGTTGGGAGTAGTAAACATGATGAACGGGAGAGTGAAGGCATTTTGTTTTAAAAACACATTTAATGGCATCATCAATGATCATCATCGTCAACACGTCAACACATCATCCACGCACATATTGGCACACACATCAACAAAGAAGAAGAGGAGGAACAGGGTAGAAGAGACACACACAGAGAGAGAGAGAGAGAGATAGAGAGAGAGAAGAGACATACAAGGAAAAAACAAATAAAAATTAAACAAAACTTTTTAGAAAAAGCCATTATCAATCATATCACACACATATCAAGTTAGTTCACATTTTTTTTTCTCAACAAAAAAATTATGTAAGTGGACATTCATATGTTATTATTTTTATTATTATTATTATTTTTATATTATAGTGTCTATAGTACTACTACCAATTACGAACTACAACATTAAGTAATTGAAAACAAAATTTAAAAAAAAATAGTAAAAAAATATATATGACTCATTGGAAAAAATAAGTGTAAAAACAGTGAACAAATAAAAGCTTTGTGTTGTTTATAACAACCTGACACACAAATTGGCACAAAATAGAAATTAAGTTAATTTGTTAAAATATGATATGGCTAGTGTTACGACTATTATCAATAATGGTAGTATGATATCGTTAATTCTTAAAAACAAGTTGTTGTTAGTCGTGGCCCAGTATGTAATTGGTAATGTATATAGGTATATCATAATTGATATTAGTACTTTTTAAAATTAAAAGTTTTGAGGTTACTCAAAACTTTTGGTATTTGTAGTTTTAAAAAGTTGCAAAGGTTAATAAATATATATGTGGTGTTTATGGAATGGAATGAATTGAAAGCTGTACCTCCATGAAAGCAGCCCTTGTTTGCAAGTCGGGATGATAGCCCAGAGAAATGGAATGCATGAGTCCGGAGTCAATGTTGGCGCTAAGCAAATTCGACATGGATTGGATAGTTGCATTTCGGAGCGCTTGTAGCTTGTTGGCATGGGCGGCTTTTGGGCCTTTTTGTTCCAGCTCTTGACCCTCTGTACACTCATTCAACAGGTTTTTGAACAAAGTGAAATATCTATGAAAAATACACAAATATTGACATATCGTTACAAAACTAATGGGACAACTGAGAAAGGAATACGGGGAAACGCATTTGTTTGGGTAATAAAAAAATGGATGAAGTAAGTAGAACTACACAGTATTTAATTTACTTAAGAAATAGCTGGGATTTGGCTTCCATCAGATCTCCCCTGTCGGACTCTTCTGGTTGCAAGGGAAGACCCCGAAGGAGTGCTGCTACGGCTTCCATACATGCCTACAAAATTCAAATTTTTATGCACGGAGTCAATAACATTGTACATATATATATTAAAATCTTTATAACGAGATTAAAATTAGAACGAGTTGGAAAGTACCTGATCCAGGTCTCGCGTGATTAGTGTTACGTCGCCCTGTGTGGGTGGAACGATTTGATGGGATGTGCCCATAACCCAGTCAGTCAAATACTCAACAAGTTTGTTACGGAATTTCATTTCCTGTCTGAAGGCCAAATCATCTCGACGATTCATCATGGCCTCCACCAGTTGACATAATTTGGTACGAATGTGAAGAGCATGCACCGTCATGTCAATGTGACGTACATATCTACATAAGGTGAGAAAAAATAAAAATAATGAAAACAATATATTATACCCACAATTGCTTGGCGGATTATGAGATTTCAAGGGTTATAGTTATATAACAAGCATAAAAGTGTACCTGACAATTGCCAACATCATGGTCTCTATGCTGGTTGCCCCTAGATGCTCTGAAGGTTGGTCCATCTTATTTTCAAGAACATTCTTCATGATGAAAATGATGTGCTCAATAAATTGAGTATTAATTTCCGTGACAATAACTTGTCCCTGCTGATCAAAAAACTTTTCTACGATCACTTTAATCTGGTCAAAGAGGATTGGGTAGAGAGCAGGAGCCATCTCATGTCCAACAAGCTCCTTCACATGCTTCTGAATCTGGGCGCCAAACTTTTCATTGGCACATACGAGCAGTCTGAGTAGCTGACTAACAAACTGAGTCACTGGACAATATTGCATGTCCTGAGACGTAAGCACGCTGGACTTGCGAGAGTCCAGGGACAAGGTAGACGTGGATGTGATGGGTGGCCTGGCAGGACTCTTGCGCTGGAGACATACCCCACCCAGGGCACAAAGGAAGCCGGTCATGTTTGCCCATTCGTTTATCTGATCCTATAGTTTTGATGCAAATCAAGAGATAAAATATTCAAATAGTTTGTATGGAGAACGGAGTTAGCTTTTCATGTGATTCAACCAAATACCTCTAAGTCGTGATCGGAAGAGTGATGCGAAGCTCTTCGTTTGCCCCTGTGATGAAACTCGCTCATTCCTTGAGGTGGCTCCTCAGCCCCACTAACCTTTCCTTTAGGATACTGCATGAAATGTTTCGTGGTGGAGTCCCAGTTCATAAAGCTCTCCTCCCAAGCCTGAAGCACGCCCGTTGTACAATGCTCGATTTTTCTGAGCAACGCCATTATCTTCTTCTGGAGGGAGACCCGTCCTACACAAAGCACAAAAACAAGTGCGGTTGGTCAACTGTAAAGTAGGCTGCTCTCGAAACAAATCTCAACAGCAGTCATGTGTTAGTGGTGTGGTAACAATACACCAACCACCACCACCGCCACACAACACACAACTTAAGACAAACCTTGATGATGCTCCCGACAGTACACTCTCGACTCTTGATTAGCTACAAAGGAGGAAAGGTATGAATCGAGTAATAAGCACAACGAGAACAATGTTTTTCAAAGAGAGAGACAGACAGACAAGTAAAAAATGTTTATAAATACAAGTTAGAAAAGTAAGGCAGAGAGAGAGAGAGAGAGAGAGAATTTGTGATTGTGTGGTGAACAAAATATGAAAAATAAAAGTTTGAGAAAATGAGAAAAACTATGAGTGAGTTGAGTGTGCCAGGCAATATGCGCATTCGTATTTATATGCTCTTATTCAGTATTATTAGTACAGGCATCTTTTATTAATAATTTGCTAGGAAACGGATTAATTTTGGTTAGCTGTCTGTTAGCTACAAAAAAAGGAATGGTTTGTATTTGGAAAGAGCTAAATTGATTAAGCAAGTCAGATGTAAATAAAGAGGTTAAACAAAACTGATCATGATTTCTAATGAATAATATATACATTCGCAAACAGATACTGTAATAAACATATATACATAATTTGTGTGTGGGAGTAGTAGTAGTAACGTTGCTAACCTGTGTTGAGATTGGCGGAGGCTTGCGCCAGTTCCAGGTAAATATGATAATTTGGCAGTAGACAGGTAACAGTGAGCTCATCAGGACCACATCGAATGTCCGCCTCCTCGCAGAGAAGAGCAAAGCAGGACATGGCAATGGGCACAGCCTCCATGTCAATACTCCAGAGGTACATGAAAAACACAACTTCCAGCTTGATATGCGCCTGTCGACAAATGGCAATGTGGGACCCGACATTGGCATAGTCCTTGTGTCTAGAGAGGAATGCATTGCGACAAATGAGAATTTCCCGGAGCCACTTGAGAATGTCCGTGTAGTTCACAATGAGATGTTGGATGAGCTTTTGTGATATGGAAAACAGCACTTGGGAAGACACATCCCAGAAGGTATTGATGGGTGCTTCTGGGTTCCACATTTCAATCTTTTCCGGACGATGGAGCACCAGTAGGGCTTCCATTGCCTCTTGAGCAACATCCGGCATTGAAGTTTGGTGGACCAAGGAGACCAGTCCGTTTATCAACTCTAAAGTTGAACTTTGAATCTCGTGACCAGCTTTACCTTGATTCTATTAAAGTTGGGAAAATCCAAAAAAGAAAAAAAATCTTAACTTACGACACTATTAAATATATTAAATATCTATTCATAAATTCATAACGTGTATGCATACATTTAGCATTAGCATGGGGTCCGCGTGGATCAACCGTACCATCCAAAACAACAAATTCTTGTAGCTCGCTGGCTCCTCAGACGCTTTCTCTTTGAACTTCAAGTTAGTCACCTTCTCGTTAAGTGTTAATCTCTGCAAAAGTTTTCATCAGAATTCAAACAGGCAAACATTAGATTTCAGTATATTTACTCACACTAGTCGCTCACTACTTGTAATGCCTCATTACTTCTAGTTATTCACTTTATAATAATAATAACTACATTTACTATTCTTTTTATATCAAATTAATTTCTGAAAATACTACAAAAATGATAATTTTAACCATTATTTATAACAACAACTAAGAACTGAATCTAATACTTTTTAGTAATAATAATAAAACAGGGAAAATAAAAAATTGGAAAAATATTTATGTAAACATAAATTTATATTTATATGGGTTGTGAATATAAGCCGGGCAACCTCACCCAGGCAACCATACCAGGGGTGGACTCATGCCGGGCAACCTTATCCGGGATAACTTTTTCCAGTCACACCTTCCATATCATGTTATCGAGTTTTCAACTAAGCTTTGTCATTCACCCAATGTACACATTTTGGGGCAACGTAAAACTGTGCTGGATGTTATCAGTAAGAAAGTATCACTCTCTCTCTCTCTCTCTCTCTCTCGTTTAATAAATTGTCACATGTACGCATTTTTCAAACAATCGGATAACATAGTTCGCGGATCTTCCTCATAATTCTTAGCTTAGAACTAATGCACGTGCATGGAGTTCATGCGCCTGAATGAAATGAGGATGCGTAGGAGTGGTTACTCGGGTGGTTAAATGCATGCATGTGTCGATGTGGAAGAGAGATACTTTCTCGCTGATGACTGATAACATCCAACACAGAATTACATTTCCACAAAATCAATACATTGAGACAAGTGTACCCTGGGCAACAAGTAAAGTTTAAACAAACTCGACAGTGATATGGCAAGATGTGACTAGCAAAAGATTAGCCTGGTATTGAATTAACCCGGCAAAAGTTATTACGGATAAGGTTGTCCGGCATAAGTTCATCCCGAGTAAGGCTTACCGGTATAAGTCCACCACCCCGATTAAGGTTCATCCCGGGTAAGGATCCCCGAGTAAGACCGCCCGGCTTACCGTTTCCCTATTTCAACAAACAATGAAGATAGATAGATGGATAGAGAAGCAGAAGAGAATATATAATTTTTACCTGGCATAACTACATTCCACCAAAAAAGTCATTTTAAGTGTTTGCAGCAGCGAATATTTTTTCAATAAGCAGCGCATACAACAGCAACAAGAACAATGAAATAAGAGTTCATTTAAAATTTGTAATAAAAATGTAGTATTATCAATTATCATCATAGATGGGGGTGTATTTATTTTGCTTTTACAAAATGTTAGAACTTTTTATATATTTTTTTATCACTTTCCTCATGACGTAATATCATTCTTTATTGTAGAGTATATGGGGGTATATGATGATGCGTAGTACATGGGTATTGTTTTTGTCTTTTGAAATGTTTGATTTGTTACCTGAATCATTTTTAATGGCGTGTGAGAGATATATCCTTGGGTAACTTTGTTTAGAGTCTCTGTGAACATTGCCCTAAGCTCGGAGGATTTACTGTAAACCATATCAATTTGTGGCCACCATGACAGTCTTGGTTGAGTGATTATTCTGGAAAAAAGAGTAGAAAACAAAAAGCAGCATTAATGGATTTCTTTTGAAATCAAGTCCGACCAAAGCAGCAGAGATATTGTCGTCTGTCTGGTAGAATTCATGTCGGCTAGTTGTGCTAAATACCTATATAGTATTTTTTCTTACTTGTGAAGAGAACTAATGAGAACAAAATGGTAAACAGGAGGTGAGCCTGGATTGAGACAGACCTTGAGCGGCTCGTTATTATGAGGATTGATACGGAAGCAGGAGACAAAGCAGTCAATCATGAGTTCAATATCAATTGAGGCGTAGTTTTGGCCTCTTGAGAAAGGTTTGATTGGGTTGAATAGTAACATCTAAAAAAATATATAAAATAAATAAATGCGTTTTTCCTCGTTCTTTTTTTGACCTCACACGTGTCAAATAAATTTCACAACCTAAGTGGTGCATACATGTGTGTGTGTGTGTGTGTGGGCGTAATTACCTTGAGATCATTGAATACATTTTGTACGAGAAGGAAAACGACATTGTTTCTGTCGAGTATGTTGATGTATGTAGAGACCTTGCATAATTTGACACAGGTAACAGCAGCAGCTTCAGTGAGCTGCTTGGAGGAACTATGTGGCGAAAGGGCTTTTTTCAGACTGTCCATAAACTGCTTCTTTTTGCAATGTCGAGGGGAGCATGGAGCCCCAGCATCCGCGTTCACAATCTCCTCAAGAATTTTCTACGTTTTTATATTAAATAAATGAATGTACAGGTTATGAGTGAAAAAATAATAATAAGAAGTAATGTATGAGCAGGAACATTCGTGTTTCAATGCAAATATATATACCGGTGAAAGAACAAGGAGCATAATCTGCAAGGGCCACACAGCAGCCCTTCTCTTATTATTTTCTGCAAAGCTGTCCAACAACTCGAAAAGTGACTCGCAACATTTGGCTAGCTCCTCACAGGGTTTCTTTTGTAACTCGGCAAACTCATGAGGGTAGTTGTCCATCCAGTTCCAGATTGCCCGCTCCAGTGAATTCATGAGGACGAGATGAGCTCCTTTCTTTAGTGATTTGAACTTTTGTACGGTTTCTATACACGAAAAGAGAGGGAGATTTAAGGTACGAAGAGCGTAGTACAAAAAATTAATTGGAGCAAAAGAGTGGAATGCCCCATTCTTTCATTTAAGTGTTTAGTTTAGCCATTAGCTATTCTACACACAGATTATTATACTTATTATTATACAAAATTCAACCAAGAATCTTACCATTGAGAAGTTTATTGAGTCGAACCAGGTCCAAACTGATATGCTGTATCAGATCGATATCTGTGTAGTCAGGGTTCTCTTCGTTTGTCGTGCTCAGCTCTTGGAGTCTACCCGAGACGCGATTGAAAACTGCGTTGAAGTTGTTTACCGACAACGCGTACAAGACACGGCTTGCCAGCGCTCGCACTTGTATCACCTGTGCACTTTCCGGGGGTAAATCTAATTTCCACCAATTAATTAATTATCATTAGTCTATAAGTTCTGCAAAAAGCTTCCCCCATGTTATTGAGTGGGAGTGAATGCTCCAATTAAGCAATTGGTATAAATATGATAATGAGCGCGTAGGCGGAGTTTGTGTAATAATAATAATAATACTATATGTGCCATAAATAAACTTACCAATAAACTGAGTCACTTCTCTCAGCAGCAGTTTCACATTCATCGCCTCATCATACCTGGTCGTGTCCTTGGGCTGCCCACTCAAGCATTTCTCCAGCGTATCCATGACGATAAGTAAGGACTCGTAGTAGTGCTTCTCAAAATCCGGTCCGTGGGGCCTCTGCGACGATAAGATGATAACAAACTGCAGAGCGATGCCATATTGTGTGCATTTATTGCATCAGCATGAAAAACACATACAAAACCAAGACATTGCACAGTTTACTTCAGCTTTCTACCATTTCATATACTTTGAGCTGTTAGTCTTTTTTTACAATATTATGCTGCCTGTCAGGAGCCAGAGCCCTCTTTTATGTTTTAATGCACTCAGTAGCACACCAGTATTGTTTTTGTACAAGTTTTGAGATGTTCATTT
>JAHZNC010000504.1:0-29958 GCA_027744095.1 Zhuqinia jingwanae | reverse complement strand
AAAGTCTTTTTGTTGGTGTGTCTTGATCAGGCCAGGCCACAAGCTGAGAGTCACGGCACAATTAACAGTGCACCCCAAACATCGGATGTTCGCAGAGAATGTTATAAAAAATATAAATAAATAGTAAGTAACAAGTAAGTGGTCAGGTCACGGATACATTGTTCACACATGGTATTATATTTATAGGAAAATTATAATTTCAAAAAGTAAATAATATGCTTAATAATTTTGTATAATTGTCCGCATCAAGTCGTGTCTATTTGCACGCACACGTTTAAGGTAAATCCCATACACTTTTAGGTACAGTCATGTTTGAGATGATTGTAGTTATGTAGTAGGCTTATATTTTTGAAATTTTCTTTATGGTATAACCTATTACAACAACAACAACAGTGGACATTTATTAATAAATCTTTTCAAAAAAAGAAAAAAAGACATCCTCAACAAACAAGGAATAAAAAAATTAGGAATTCCTTCCGTAATTCAACATTTAAGTAAACCATGTTGATTGCAAACTGGCAAGTCTTGAATCTTAATAATAATTTTATTATTATACCTCTTCTTCCCTCCAACATCACCACAACTGCAGCAAAATGTCACACAAATCATAAAAACGCGCAGACACAGAAAACGGATGAATGCGATTGATGGGAGGATTTTATAAATTTTTTGTACGGAAGCTCCATTTGGAATCAATAAACTGATGTGTGTGTGTGTACCCAAGTGTTGTGGTGGCAAAGCTGACAAACATACAAATTTACAACATAAAGTCAAATATGGCCCATCCTACCGCGTCTGCTAGTTTCGTTACTAATTTTTTATTTTCACGCTTATGCATGTTATACACAACATTTTTATAATTATGAAAAGATTTTTTATGCGTTTTTGTCTTCAGGCAGAATGGCACACAGGAATCCTGTGACAGGATGCGATATGGCAAAGTAAGCAAAGATAGTAGTCAAAATGAATAGTAATGACTGATTAAATATCAAAACATCGTCATGTGAAATATATCATTTACATCTTCCTCCCCACACTACCACCACCATCGACAACTTCACAACAACAACATCAACAGCGATAACATCACAGATCGCAGCCACTTGTTGTTAAATGAGTAAAATGAGGAGATGGAAAAGACAAGACAAGATTAGGAATTAATAATATATTTATTATAATTATTTACGGCTTTAGGTATATGTAGCTTCTGCCTGCCTATTATTACACGTGTACCTACTTTTATTGCACACATCACACACAGCTTTTTTTATTAAGTAAGATTGCCAAGTCAAGCTGCAATAAATGCTACATCCCCATCCGTTAATTGAAGATGAGCCTTATAATAAATTTTACGAATTACAGTTTAATGGTGTGCGACAAACACGATCCTCTTGAGTTGAGGTATATATAATACCCAGTAAAAAAGTATACATTACTACCTACATCATATAACCATCATCATAAATGAATAACCAAAAAAAAAAGTCCCCATGTAATGTTGCAAAAAAACCATTCATAATATTATTCTTTTGCACACTTTAAATGTCTGCAAGGAAGAAAAAATATATAGATTTTTTGTATATATTTTATGCAACTTTATTTTTTAATAAAAAGAATGAATAATCAAGCAAAAAAAGTACGCACTTCACTGATAAGTATGACATGTGAATATGACCCGTGGCAATTCTGATATGCGTTGAAAATATATTTTTTTCTTCTATTTGTAATGTAGGTATATTTTCATATTTTATTCCCTGCATTAAAAATATTATACTCGATTGATTGACCATTCACGACTACAGGGGAAAAAGACATGAAAATTAAAAAAAAATGCAAGTGAACAAGTAAAAGAAACAAAAAGAAAATGTACGGTGGTGGTGTGGACTCGGTGCTAGTTGTAATGCTGTGCTTTAGCTAGTGGTGTTGTAGGAGTGAGGAGGTGTCATAGAACAAGTATTACATGGCATGGCATAACCATGGTGGGGTCCACACGAAAAAATGATTACATCGAGCTGGCATTTAGAACACTTGACAAGTTGATAATAGCATTCATATTAATGCTCAAAACAACAAACGACGACACAATAAAATGCAGTTTTATGTGACTCATCATCATTAACATGAGCATGTAGAGTAGGTCGCAGCTTTATGTGATCTCCCAAAAATCGTCATGCACGTCTGTCTGGTAGTTTTTGGACCTTTTTTCCAGTTCAAAGTTCTTTTAAGAACTATGAACTATGAGACTATGAGTCATAATTCATAAATAGGTATTTACAAGGCAAGATGTACTCTTGGCATAATAAAAATTAGTAAGTTTGCAATTGATTTTATCTGCTTTTTAAGCAGCAAGCTACATGTTTTGCTTACAGCGAACTACTTAAATTATTATTGGCCATTGGGATTTATATAGTTTCGCAATATATAATGTAATAAAAACATCTTTGTAAACACAATGGCTGATGTGTGTTCTCTTTTAGATATGCATTTTCGTCTTGTTTTTCCTTACAGCAAACAACACCGGTGTCATATGTGAAAGGAAGACATAAAATATTCATATTTCATACAATTTTGGGAAAGACCTTATCTCAATCTCTACAATAATCTACAAAGAACTGCTTATATTACTATGTTTTTTTACCATAAACCGGCTTGTGTTTAACTAAAGAAAGGGTATCACAGATCACCAATGATAATAGTAAAAAGGTGTAGAAATACTAAAATGTTATGCTTTACTCACCCTTTTGATTGAATTTTACTGGGACGTCTTACAGGCCAACACAGTTTCTGTCTGGCATACGATAACGTACATGTACATTAATATGTCTTGAATCACCAAAGGCATTTGTTGCCGAAAATTAGGGACACGAATGTATTGTTGTGTTTATGTAACAATGCTGCAGATGCAGATGACGATGAAGAAGATGCGATGAATATAGCATGTAATTTGCATGATATAGTAAAAATGGTAATAATATATTGTTATTGTGGGAGTAGTGCCAGTGCACGCTGCAACAAAGAAAGGCACGCGTGTGTGGCTGGTTTTGGGGTTTTTTGTACATTGTAAGTTACAATTTGTAACATACATACATACCACCTACATATAAACATAGCATATCAGTGGTTTTTGATTTTGATGATTATTATTATATGCACTCTTCGGTTTTGATAATTATACGGTTATATAACAATAAAGATGACAAGTGCAACATGATTTTGTTTAGACGGTCGTTACTGCACGATTACTGCATGCGTATAAGCATCTTCTTTTTTTGGGACTTTACAGTAAAGAAGCAAAAAAAGTCAAGTTGCAGTCATCATCATCATCATTAGAGATTTTGTACTTAAGAAACAAAATATCGCAATCTCAATTATTCATTTTTTTGTTGGGAGTTGGGAGTGAGGGAGGACGCCGTGAATACACAATCAAAAATTAAAAGTAATATTTCTTTTGGAACTTTTCTCTTTTCCTGTTGCAGTGACAGTTTGGACGTTCATCTGAGTAGACGAGAAGAAGAATGAGACGGAGATCGTGTCTGTTAATTATTCTGTGCGTGTGTTTCCTTTCAAAATTATCCATTTATGGTGAAATGCTCCATTAGCTGTATTTGGAGTAAAGAAGGGAAATTATATTTTAATATTTTTTTTAATAGTATTAGTGTCGGCTCATTTTATTACCGAAACAAATCAAGTGATGAAGTAAATGGTGTCATTTGTAGCCATTATGTAACCAGTACGAGCTGATAACAGCTTATTAGGGCAAGTTATAGATTAAACAATTTTGTCATCACATTATCAAAAATTCAAATTCGGAACCTTTGAATTGAACATTGAAATATTGTCATTTTGACTTGGACAGTTAAGTTGAAAGGAGCGTTTATTTTGAACGGTGAACGTTGTAGATTTTGGTCAATTGTTTTTTTAAAAAGTGATCAAATATGGGACTGCTGTCAAATTTTCGACACAAGTTTCACAATGCGTTCTTTACGCAAGTGTTATATGGAACGGTGGCCAGCTTGGCTATATTCCTGACTAGTTGGGATCACTTGGACCGAATGAGGGATAGATTGCAGAGCAAGCTACAGAATGATACGGATACTTTTGATTTTATTATCGCGGGTGGAGGTACTTCTGGTTCTGTTATTGCCCATAAATTATCTCAGTACTACTCGGTGCTCTTATTGGAGGCTGGAGGGGAACCCAATCCATTCCAAGCCGTACCTGCACTATCCCTATTCATGTTAAATTATCAAGAAGTTGATTGGATGCACAGAAGTGTGCCACAGAAAAGAGCATTTGGCAACTCACTGAAACGGGTATGTCTAAAAACAACTTATTTTCATTTTAAAAAATGCATATGAATAAAGGCGGCATTTTCCCCCATAAAATTTATTGTAGGAAGCTAGTTTGAGTCAGAGCAAAGGTCTTGGGGGATCTCTTAATTTCTTGAATTATTTGAGAGGAAGTCCACTGGACTATGAACATTGGAAGAACATAACGAATGACCGTAGTTGGGGGTATTCTGAGATGCGTAAATACTTTCAGCTCGTGGAAGACTACTCAAAGGGTAAGTTTAATTATTTGCAGGAAATGAAAAATGATACTGATTACAAATACATTTAATCAACTAACCACGATTTGCATCATTCCATTATTGCACAGAAAACACGCAAAAACCTCAAGGAGCTGTAAAACTCGATATTCCGGATTACGTGGGTCTGTCTGCGGAATTTATCACTGCTGCAGATCAGCTCGGTTATAAACACGTCGATCTCAATGAAAACTTTGTTTGAAGGATTTGACGTTAACTACTTTCCAATTTACAAGGGCATCCGCCAAGCAACTTACCAAGCATACCTGAAAACCGCAAGAACCCGTAAATCTTTGACCATCAGGAAGTTCTCCCATGTTAATAGGGTAAGTGTGTAGATCAAAAAACGAAGGGGGATTGGAGATATTTTTTTAAACTGTTGGCAAGTGCCTGAAATTATTTCTTGATTTTGTTTGTAGATTCTTTTCCGTGAGAACTCTACGCAAGCTTACGGTATAGAATATGAAAGACATGGCGAGGTCAAAATAGTTAGGGCTACAAAAGAGGTCATTCTTTCTGCCGGAGCTTTGTCCACCCCAAAAATTCTCATGCTTTCTGGTGTGGGTCCGTCAGAACATCTTCAGGACATTGGCATTCCTGTATCGACTAAATCTTCCTGTTGGGCGCAACCTCCAGGACCATATAAGTACCTTGGTTGGTCCATTTTTCATTAAGGAACAACGATCCCTCTTGTTGGGCAAAGATATCGACACAAGTACATTTCTTGAATGGGGGATGGATGGTAAAGGTCCGTTGACCAGTAGCTTTTACCAAGCGTCCGGGTTGATCCTCTCCTCTTTCGCCAAATCCCGCGTGGAAGACCATAACTGGCCCGATATCCATCTTCAACTGAGCAGCATTGCCGTTCACAAAACCTATGCTGCAGACTTGGCTCATGCATACAATCTCCAGGAAAACGTACTTGCTCAATACTACACGCACGCTGCTGGAAGGCAAAGCTTCTCGATTTCTGTCACAAATAGTCGTCCCGTTGCACGAGGTGAGGTGCTGCTCACTAGTCGAGACACCAAGGATAAATTACTGATCAATCCAAAATATCTTGAAGATTCATACAACCTTGATATCAACATTTTGAAGGATGGAGTTAAAACTGCTTTGAAATTAGCAGAAAATTCTACAGCTTTTCAAAAAATTGGAGCTCGCTTCACAGAGAAAAAACTTCCGGGTTGCGAGCACACTGAATTTAGGAGCGATAGTTATTGGGAATGCTATATTCGACAGTTTTCTCTGAGTATGCACGCTTATTGTGGCACTGCTGCTATGGGCAAGTCTACCTCCAAATATTCCGTTGTAGATCCTCAACTCAAGGTCATTGGGGCAAAGGGTTTGCGAGTAATTGACGCTTCAGTAATTCCATCCATTACTGTTGGTAGTCCACAAGGTGCAGTACTTGCCATCGCAGAGAAAGGAGCAGACATGATTTTGCAGTATTGGCAACAATTTGATGTACCATCAAAGAAGTATGATGGCAGTGGTAACTCTACCAAAATTGGTAACCCCAATGATGACTATGCTGACTCTTTCTCTGGATTTTCCTACCTGGGAAAAGTGACCAGGGTCACAAATGTCACCAGAACTAATAATAATAAAAGCAGGAATAGTAACGCTCGAAAAATTTCAAAGCAAAAGACTGGACCAAAGTCTTTGGGACAATCAAGAAATAGAGTTGTGGTGACCACTTCAACAACAACAACCACAACGTCCACAACAACGCAAAAGCCTGACTTTGAGCAAGCGGAAACTCGCTTTTCACACAACTTGAGTCAAATTATGGAGTTTTTGAGAAACTCAAGAGCTATCAATGAAGGCATTGATGATGAGACATACAATGATCTTGTGCAAAACTTTGGAGAGAGAATTGTCGAGTTGATGAAGAAGAACAAAACGGATATTTTCTTTGTTCCACCGACAACAACTACGACATACAGACCAGAAAGTGACGACGACGGCTATAGTTCAACCAACACAACCGGTAAACTAGGTCAATCGCCCAAAAATGTGTATTCTTCCAAATTCTTAAGTGGGAAATCTGATGACAAGAGCTCCACTCAAAAGAATGGCAAGCAATACCAACCTTTCCAGTTTTCAACTACGTCAAAACCATCTCCACGTGCAATTACCACTGTCACCCGTAAACTTTCCACGTACCACTTGAAAAACAACGCAACTTCTCAACCCAAAGTCACTACTGCCATTCCAAAGAAATCTCAGCAGCAGCAGCAGCAGCAGTCTTCTACATTCCCCTCACCATCTTCCTTCTCTTCAGCATCAGCAAAGATCACTACTGCCAAGTTTTCTCCATTGATTTCAACCTCCTCACATAATAAGGCAAGTAAACCTACTTCTGTAGTAACCGGTGGGCCCAAACTTCTCACTAGTCCCTCATTTACCACTTCCATAAGACCATATTCCACCATACTTTCCTCCACCGATAGACCAACCACCACTGCTCTAGATATACTATTTAGCAACAGTCCCAAATCCGAAGAAGAAGGTGACGACGCTGAAGACTCCACCGGCTTTGATGATGAGGAAACCACAGATAAACCAGCATCAGAACCCAGTGTTAAGTCGTCCCAAAAGATCGTGGAATTGATTCTGAACCCTGATTTGACTGTCAACAAATCCAAGGAAATCGACAGTGCTCGGTACACCGCATTGACGTCATCATCCTCCGTCCTCTCCTCAGATAAGAAAGAGGGGAAACAACGTGAGCTTATAGAATACCGAACTGAAGAAGTCCGCCCCTTCTCAGCTTATCCTCCCTACAAAATTCTGTCCGTGCCTGGACAGGAGTTTGTACCAACTGGAGCTCTGGTGCCGCCATTCCACCATCATCATTCTTCCCCTTCTCAAAACCGCCCACCAATTTCATCAGCTTCCATAGTTTTTCAGCCAGTAGCACCTGCCATTGCATCACTGACACCACCCTCACCTCATTCACAGCAACAAGTTATTACACAACTTCATCATCATCATCATCACCCCCTTCCACCCCTCGCAAAATATCAACAAGCTCAACTTCTCACCCAATCTCCACACCGGCCCCCGGTCATTGGCGAGAATTTACCAATTCAAACAGCCAAAACGGTGCTATACTACACACAAGTGTCCCCTCGAGATCCCAATGAAATTAGAAATAGTGACATAATAGCTAGCTTTGCCCATAATGGCAATATTGGAGGGAGAGTGGTGTCTTCATCCTTGTCATTACCGTCAAATCTTCAGAGAGAAGATCAAAGCCAAAACATAGTACAATTTTTACCAAGTATCCATTAAGTAATTAGTTGGTATGCTAAGTGATCTTTATGCAACATAAGTTTAGAGGGTGTAGAGTACAGTAAGTCCAGTCCACTTAAAGCCCATTTTTAGCAAATTTGAAGTATGTATAATATACACTATAATTCATCTAGTTAGTTACCTTTTATTATACATTGCATGACACTTTTATGACAAAATGATGAATGACTTTATGTTTAATAATAATGTTTACCCTTTTGTTTAAGTATTCACCATCTTTTGCATCTTTATTTTTGTAAAAAGAAAACATGCTAATGTGCGTGATGTGTTGTGTAAAGGTAAAAAATCTTCCCATATTTTACACGTACATATTATGTGGTGTTTTATTTTGCCTCATCATCTTCGTTAAATGTTTTCAACCCTATTGTGCGGGTCAGTACACCTTACGTAAATTACCTATATACATACATTAAATATTTTTGTTAAAATAAATGCTCATATATTTATGAGGAAATTTTCGTAAAAAAAAACTCTTTAAAATGTTTTAATTTTTTATTATTAATGCATCCTTTAATTTTTACCCCAAAAAAAACCAAACAGCATCATTATACAAATATTTTATGGTGAAATCATAAATATTTAGGTTTTTTTATTGCATTACATACATATATACTTTGTCATCCTTCACTTATCGATAAGCACACTCATTTATTTTTTACCAACAACAACAACTGTTTGGCACGCCTATATTTTGGACAAAACAGGAAAAAATTATTGTAATTTAAATAAGTAGTACTATATGGAGATCTGAGTAAACAGAGTTTAATGTTTTTGTCAGACTGTCTGAGTGAGCAAATGAAAATGATGATGGTGACGTTGAGCCATGAACCTGTCAAAATTCTCGTGGTAGTAATCAGTTTGGTTGATGATGTGATGAAATCTTATCACATCAAAAAACAGTGTACTGATGTACTTATTATTACCCTCAAAAAATGAAGAATTTAAAATGAGACAACCATGAAAAATTCCAAATTACGTCTCAAACTCCATGTTTATCATATCTCATTTATCAACAAATTTTTCCTTTACTGCAAACATATAATATTATCAAAGCCCATAATGTTTAATTACATGCGATCAGTTTCTACACTACTTGAATAAAGAGTTTGACCTACTTTTTGTTGATGTTTTTAATTTCAGCAATCCATTGGGCATATATGCATTCTATTTTGTTATTAAAAGTGAAACATTAATATGTGTCTATGTATGTATCATGCGTATTCTGTTTATTCATTGTATGTTATGATGTTTTGTGCACCTTGTTTAAGTAGACCTTTCAACCTTCATCCTTGAGGCATACTTTGCATGCATATATATATACTCTATATTATCATTTTAAAGACACATTGATTCTTGATTCCAAATTCCAACATGTTATATGAAACCAGATTTATCAACATATGCATGTTTTTTTTCTGACGAATTTGCTGCAGTGCAGCTGCAAAACAACTTTGTAATAATGTTCGTGCACAGAGATATTTTTTTAATGTCACATTCACATTTGTCATTTTTGTTCATTGAACATTTTACGATTATCTTTATGTAGGTAGGTACTCTAACCAATTCAATGCGTTATATACTGACTACTAGTGCGACATGGTACAATAATAACGATATGACAATAGCACATGGCTTTATCTCACGTACGCTGGTACGCTACGCTACATTGACAATTTATTATTGGTGAGGCTATCAATAAGACAACGCAACGGATGTGCTACTGCGTTTACTTCCTGTCTTCTATCCATCTTCTAACAGAGTTCTTTTTTTTTAAAGTGCCGTATAAAAGATATAGTAATTGAACTGTATCAATTACGTTGCCTTAATTTAATCATTTTTTTGTATCCAATAAGCTCATTAAAAATGGTCGCAATGTCATTCAGCTCATTTAAACTTTGTGTCCGTTTTATAATCGACCTTTGTGTTTGCTACGTCTATACAATATACAGTTTTATAGAAAATTTTTACAGATTTTTATATCCCGTGAGACGAAAGTCTCTTGATAAAGAAACTATACTTGTTACTGGTTCGGCAGGGGGGATTGGACGTGCAATTTGTTTACAGTTGGCAGCAAAAACAAAAGCCAAGTTGGTATTGTGGGATGTGAGAAACAAGGAGAATGATGAGCTTGCAGTTATTCTCAGGCAATTTGGAACTCAAGCTTGGTCTTTTCATGTAGATTTGTGTTCCAGAGCTCAAATTGAGTCTGCTGCGGAAAAGGTACTACTATATAAAAAATGCAAATAATTGGCTGATTAAACCGGACTAGTAAAAAAATATATACATAAGTAGGTATTTAATTAACAGGTAAAACGTGAAGTGGGTGATGTTTCCGTTGTGATAAACAATGCCGGGATTTGCCACCCCGTTCGATTCTTGGATGAATGTCAAAATCCTGAAATGATTGAGCGAGCATTCAATGTAAACGTTCTCTCTAACTTTTGGATTCTCAGTCAATTTCTTCCCCAAATGGTGATTCATGGGCATGGCCACATTGCCACACTAAGTTTTCTTGGTAGCTCTAGCACGTTACCCTTTCTGGCGTCATATAATGCGTCGAAATTTGCACAATTTGGACTGATGGCCACGCTTCAGGATGAAATGATCAAAGACCCTTGGCGTCCAGACATCAAGTTTACAACTGCTTTCGCAACATTCACTGATACAGCCTTGACCAGTGGACAGAAAATTAGCTATCGGTTAGTAGTGTGTGTGTGTTGCTGCAGTCAAGTTATGATGTTATGATGATATATTGATGATGCAACATTTTTTTTAAAGTAAAACGTGCAACGTTCCATTATATTTTCAAACATTGCCGTCAGCGCAAGAAAGAAAAATTTGGTTAAAGAAAAAGTAGTTTATCGCATAATAAGTAGTAATGTTTATCAATGTTTTTTTCAGTTATCCATTTATTCTTTCAACATTGGACACAACGTATGTAGCGAAATGCATGATTGAAGCTATCCAAAGGAATAAGGAATGTGTGTACATACCGTGGTACATGGAAATATATGTTCTACTCCAAAGGTTTCTATCAATTTCACACATTGTCTACCTACCTATATATATTACACATTGTTTTTCTGACGTGCATATAAAATACCAACAGGCATAATAATACCTATGCAATGTCAGTTTCTGATATAGTACACGAAGTAAATATAATATGCAAGTAGTTTTTACGGGATTGAGGAAGATTAAGAACACAAATCTCTCATTTTTTTTAAACCCTCTAGAATTCTACCCACACGAGTTGCGAGAATCTCCAGCAAATTACTATTTGACCTTGAGTTAACCACAAAAAGTGCTGAAATTTTGAAGAATCATGTTCCCCAGCTACAACATCACCATCATCATCATCAGAACAATCATCATCATAATAGTAAAAAATTTGGAAGGCTACCACCAGTAAAGGAGTAGAAATTTATTCGCACGTATTTGCAGCGGTATTTGTATTACTTAAATAAGTGTAGTCATTTAAAAAAAAATTCAGCTATGCACTCTGCATACTGTCAGTTGATTTCATATTGAACTTCATTGACATGATAATAACTACTGATAACGATAGATAACACAGCAGTTGCATTTAATCTTAGTACCAATGTAGAATTAAGCGTAAATGCAATATGCTTTATGATGTTTACCATTTTATGATGTTATTGAACCCTTCATCATGCATGTACGACGTTTGTATATTTGTACTTAAATAAATGCGTAAATGCTTTTTAAATCCAAGAAAACTGTCAAGCTACATGCATACCGCGTCATCTTTTTAATTAAAAATAATTAATTAAGGGCTTGTTTGTGGAAATGCACAAAGTGCATTGAGACGTGAAAGAAAATATTTTAAAAGAAAAAAAATTCAATACATTAAAATGCACACNAAAAAATTCAATACATTAAAATGCACACATTCAACATTATGCGCATTTTCCTTTTTTTTTAACCCAAGATTACCTATTAGAGAAATTACAAGATTAAACTGACTTTTACAACTTTTTTCATGATAAATGAACAATAATGAATAATATTTTCTCAAGGGAAACGTAGTTTTATGAATCATATACATAATAATAATAGCACTTTTCTCCAAGTTTTTCACAAGTTAGACGTGACGCTACAGGAGATCGAGTTCCCCTGTTTCTTAAGAATACATCTTCACCTTTGTACTCTTCTATCACTATTATTCGTGTTTACGCCTACATCATGATGGGATTGTAATTGAAATTTTCCGACCCCAAATTCACCCAGCCAGACACCCTCTTAAAAGAACCATATTTTTTTGCTTGTTTGCTACTTGCAAAACTACTTATAATAAAAATAAATGCATTCCGATTTATAAAGAAAGAAGAAATAACCAAGAACACAGAAATGTTAATCTGGTTCACTAGACTAGTTTTTATACTGTTTACTCCCCCCTCTCTCTCTCTCTCTCTCTCTCTCTCTGGCTCTTTTTATTTTTTTGCCATAATCTCTAAATCACTGCCACCATACCACCAGCATAATCTATACAACTTATCTAACCAATTCACATCAAAAGACTTTTTCCGCTTTCCCATGCTGCTGGGAAAATGAATGCCGGTTTCCCAACCCCATATCACAATAATATTTATATTATATTATTAACTCCCAGGGGAAGCACCTTGCCCGGCAACAACGCACAGGAGTTTAAAGATCACAATATCCTTTCATGTAGATTTAAAAAAAAATTATTATTGTATACTTCAAAACTTTTTTTTTTCATTTCATTGCAGGTAACTTTAAGCAAGTTTTGAAGATGATGATAATTACAGTCAATGTGATTGCTAAACTAATATACAGCAAGTAGTTGTTATATGTATAATACAACGCCATGTAAAGGGGTATCTGGATTAATCTGCATTCTTGATTCGTTTATGATTACTATTATAACTAACATGATTGCCTTATTTTCTGGAAGTTCCCATCGTTCTTCTTATGTGTTCCTCTGTTCTTGAATTTTAATATGTACAAGTAGCATTAAATAAGTACCTACCTATTTATATGGTTGTATTGTATGCATATATGTTGTTTCGATATACGACGAATAGCACAATCCATTAATAGCGGTCGGTAAGGTCATTCAGGTGGAATTATTATTTGTGATTTGTTCTCCTGCGTTGTTGCTAACTTTACTGATGTAGTAATATATATTGTAATGATTCTTGTGTGATTACAGCAAATTATGTGGGGGGTGATGCAAGGAGCACCCACATAATAAACTCGTACTCGTTAACCACATACAAATACCAGCGAAACTGTTTCTCTCTTGTTTATACCCTGTGTGTCTATCACATTTTCAGAGCAAAAAGTCATTCCATGGGAGCAAAATTGGGTAGAGTTTGATTTTGATCCATTTGTCCGTATATATGTAGGCATTCCATTCAACTCACTTCACCTCGTCGACATATACTATTATACTTTTATTTTTGCTTTGACGTCTTCATAGATTGCATTGTGTACTAGTAAATTTTGGCAACAACTAGGACATATATAGACTTTTGCTTCGTAGAGCTTCTCCCTGCTAATTTTCTACTTTTTAACATAATTGTTGTTATTTGTTAGTTTTGAGTAATAAAAATCAGTGTTCAGTTTTTTTTTGTCAATGGAAAATGTTGCGGTAGCACAGCAGTTTGTAGGTATTTCACCTGAAATTGTCAATGAAATGGGACTGTGAATGTGCTCCTTTTTTTTCTTGTGTAAACTGAGAAATACAGTGTGAATAGCACTGACATTATAAAGTTTTTTTTTGGAACTGTTCGCCCTGCACTACTATAGTGCAGTGATCCAAGGCGTAAAATGGGAGTGATTTCATTGGTGTACTCGGTAATTAGTTTTCTGATGGAGTTGTGGGTGTTTTTAATGTACACGGGGCAAGTGATTTTCGACATGACTTATAAATTCTTATTCCCACCGGAACCCAAAAACTTGGACGGTGAAATTATTTTGGTGAGCATTTGCATTTTAAAGAAAATTTCACAGAATTTTATGATAATATCATGCTGACTGAATTCTATGCATTTTACAAAAGATCACCGGTTCAGCTTCCGGAATTGGACGACACATTGCTCTTCAGATAGCTGCCAAATCGAGAGTCAAACTGGTCCTGTGGGATGTTGACAAAAACGGAAATTTGGATCTTGCTGGTGACCTAAAAAGGGTAGGAATTGAAGCATACCCCTACCATGTTGACTTGACGCAACGTTCCCAAATTATTGAGGCTGCGGCGAAAGTACGACAGGACGTTGGTGATGTGTCCATGATCATCAATAATGCCACAGTGGCATATCCTCAGCCATTCCTGGAGAGTTGCCGGAAACCTCGCAACATTGAGCTTATTTTCAAAACAAACGTGTTTGCTCAACAGTACATTATCGGTGAATTTTTACCAAAAATGTTGGAGAACCGGAAAGGACACATTGTGACTGTTGCTTCTGTGGGTAGTTTCTCGTCTACCGCTTATTTGGCAGATTATGTGGCCTCCAAGCACGGGCTTCATGGAATGATTGAAGCATTGAAGGATGAGCTAGCCAAAGATCCTTTACAAGCGGATATTAAATGTACCACGGCGTACCCCTACTTTACCAAGTCCAATTACAGTTCTAGTGTAGTGAGACGGTGAGTGCTAAATCCTGTGATGTCTCTAGTAGCCCCAAAAGTAGTAAAACTCTTTCCATCATCATATATTGTGCAATTTACATATGTATATGGGTATAATTTTCTTATAGGTATCCCTTCACATTTCCAATGCTGGAAACTTCCACCGTTGCCCGTTACATAGTTAATGGAATACTGCTAAACAAAGAATATGTATACGCACCCGGCTACTTTCGTGTGTTGGCAATTTTAGCAAGGTATGTGTATTGTTTTTAGCAAAAATCATTCTACAAATCCTGTCATTTAACAAAACAAAAGAAAAAATCAACAATCAGCATAGTTATTTTTAAACCATATTATTATTTCAGTTTGTTTGCCTACAAGAATCCTTCGTGGTGCAAAGAAACTTCTCACTCACGAAATTGAGCTTGACCGTGCCTATTTCGAAGCAATTGCAGCTTCCACCACTCCAACTACCCCAACTTTGACAAAATTTCTTCCTCCACCTGGTATTCAGGCTACACCCACGCATATCAAAGAAAATATACCTCCACCACCTCCACCTGCAAGAAATGGATCTGCTAATGGGACAAATAAAGCTAATGGTAAATCAACAGGAACAGTGACTTCTCGTAAACAACCGGAAAACATTAGCGCATCAGCGTAATTAGCCCATTTCCTGTATCATAATGATTAATGACTGGATTATGAGTCAGATAGCAATTAAAAAAGTATTTTATGAGCATGTAATGACTAACGACTAAAAAAAATAAAAAGCTGGTGAGCAAGAACAATTCGTAGAATGTATAGTGTGCTTTTCATAATGCTTTTTAATAATCTGGAATTTAAATCTTATGACATTGTTGATAAGATTCACACATATATATATATATTGTATCAAGTATATTTTATCATAATATACGTAATTAATGAATAATAATAATATTTATAATATATATGCTTTTTGTGTGTGATATTTTTTTTTGTAATTTCTTCCATCATATTTTTTTCACACATCGTTTTTGAAACATAAAGATCGATTTTGGTTTGGTAAAAGTACATAAAATTCTTTTTTTACGTAGTGCATCTCTATAACATACATAAATAATATTACGGATTTCATAATATAATAGGAATTTCATTCTCATGTGTTACCAATCATCATTTCCCCCACATGGCTTACAATTAGTAGATTTGTGCGTTTCACAATACCATACTACACAAGACTTTATAATAGCTTTTATTATATTGTTATAATAATTATTTTATATAGGTAGGTATATAATTCATTTGATTTGTTTCTGTTAAATAATATTGTAATGTGATAAAAATATATGTAATATACTAAATAAAATCTAAATAACTTTTTTGTTGTTGAATTATAGTATTTTTTTGAAGATATATATATATAGTGCGTCCTAACTAACTACTCTTACATGCCTAATTTAACTAACTAACTGCTGACTTAGTTTTAACAAACCGACAAAAATTCGACAATAGAGTTCAATTCAATATATGTGTGTATATGACACTGACAATATTTTAAGTATATGTATGTTTTTTTTTATAAATTTTTTATATGTTGTATTTTAAGAAAAGGTTCATGCTACTACATATACATCCAGCTTACAAACTTCCATTAGAGCTATTATCCTCGTGTTCAGCATACTGGTTACGATGATTGTTGTGCTTGTCATGCTGTTGACGACGATGATGACCATCATCATATCCATTGACATACTCCCCATTTCTTTGGTTTTCATGCTGATGATGATGGTGTCCATTGTTGATACCATTCTGCTGCGGATGCTGTTGTTGTTGCTGCTGCTGCTGAAGAGTATAAGTGCTTAGCAAATGAAGTCTCGCGTGCTCCTTCAATGATTTCTTGGATGAAGTTCGGAAAGTGCAAATGTGGCAGACATGCAGCCAATTGGGATTGTTTTGATGATGCATAAGATGACTCTCGAGAGTAGGCTCATCAAAGCATTGGAATGGGCAGAAGGAACATTTCATCAGGCCATTGCCGTGAGGAGCTTCAATGCCCTCAAGGCTGCCGTTGCTACTACTACTGTTGTCTCCATTTTCTGAAATTTTGGCAATCTTTGCTACGGATCCATTCATATTTTCATCATGATGGCGCTTTCTACCCAAAGCAAGGAGGTCGGTGGGAGTATTGCGCTGGTTTTCATGCTTTTTAAGATGTTGAATGTAATTGGCGTAGTACGTTACTGCGTAATCACAAACTGTGCATTTGTACCTTTAAAGTTAAAAATAACACAACAAATAAATAATATGTAATTTTATTCTCTACAAAATATGTCATTTTATTTTTTTCTTCACCTAAATTTTCATTATAATTTTCATGTTTTTCTTACTTTTGGTTGGATCCATGAAGTCCAGTGTGTGTATGGTACTGATCCTTCTTTTCAAAGGCTGATGGGCACTTGATGCACTTGTACCGTTTGCTCTTGACCCTACCATTCTTCATGTAGGTGGGATAAGTGAAATCTGGATTACCTTCATATGCTTCATCAGGCACAGGAATAACGTTCTTATCAATAGTCTCCGTTTCTGGAACTGTTGAATTCCCTGTAAGGTTTGTGTTTGGTGCTGCTGTTGCAACAAAAGGTGAGTCCTGATGTGCTACCATTGCCATCATTGAAACTGGATTAAAGGCTGTCCCTGCACCGGTCAAAAGTTTGCCGGCCAACGCTGCGGACTCAAGGTTTAGATCTGAACCAGTATGCGTAATTTCATGAATTGCTAAAGATTTCCTGGACTCGGCACAATAATCACAAAATCGACAGCGGTAATCTGCTCGGCCATTACTATTATGCATTTCAAAGTGTTGCTGAAAGGTTTGCGTGCTGTAGAATTTTTCAGGACATTTTGGGCAAGCAATGGATAACCCATTCTTCCTTATTCCATCCAAACTGGTTTGATCACCAGGATAAGCAAATGCTGACGTGACATCTGATGGTTTGAATTTTCCACCGGTCGTTGCTGATAGCATGGCAGCAGCCGTTTGAAAATTAAAGTTTGGATTCAAAATGCTAAGGGATGCCGCTGATAAGGCAGCAGCTGCTGCTGCTGCGGCCGCGGCTGATGTTGCAGCAGTTGTCGAAGAGTTCATGTTTACCTTTGCCCGAGGAAACTTGACAAGAAGTGCTTTTGTTTTTTCCTGGTACGCATTTCCATGAACCCTCATGTGAGACATCAAATGAGGATCCTTTTGCCGAGCAGAATATGAACACTTTGGACAATGAAATATGGATTTGTTCTCATGAAATGTATGGTGAATTTTCAGCTCCTTCTCAAAGAAAAATCGAGCTGGACACTCGTCGCAAAGATAAAGGTATTCTTTTTCTCCTTTTGTGGATGAAGACCCGGTTTCTGCACTGTGCACCGAGGATGGAGACGGCGATGACATTGGAATGGTGCTAGTTTGTTGCTGATGAATCATTGCGGATGCTGCTGCTGCTGCTGCTACTGACCTTTTTCCAGAACTGTTGTTGACTTTAGAATGACTCTGACTAGACTTTTTATTTGAATGTTCAACTGGTTTGTAACTCAGGTTGATTGCTTCACACGGTGGGGAATCACACCCGCGACTGGCTACTGTGCTATAACTGTTTACATCTCCATTTTCTGTGTTTATGCTGCCCCTGTGATTATTTACATACTCGTGCTCCTTCAAGTCGTTCAAGTCTTGGAATACTTGGGGACACACGCTGCATTTGTACCCTTCCACTGGAATACCATTCTCCCAGACGACAACTGGCTTCCTATTCGCAAAAATGGACAGGTTCAATGGTTCATCTTGAATTGCTGCTAGCTCTGGAGAATAGTCATTGCTCACGTCCTCATAAACTGGTTCTGGCGGATAGTTTTCGGAGGATTGTTGTTGTGGAATGCCTACTTCATCAATTTGGATACCATGAACGCGAAGATGCTGAAGAAGATGAAACTTGACGCTGACATTGAATGTACAACGGTGACACTTGAAGGGGTAGTCCTGGGGCTCATGACATTGCTTATGGTACTGAAACTCACTTGGGTCATTTGTTGCGTATGGACATTCCATACAATGATACCTACTTTTGTTCCCATCCTTTTTATTGGACATGCTCAAATTCTCAGTTGTGCTTGTGGGAGAAAGCATGGAAAGCCGTTCAGGGGTAGGGGAATTATTTGTGCTAGAGTTTATCAACCTGTTTTGAATTTCAGGATGAGTGTCTCCGTGTAGCTTAAGATGTTCTTGTAACTCACTGCAAAATGCAAAAACAATAAAAATAATTTGATAAAGTGATCGAGCTTGTAAAGAAACAACCTCAATAATTAAATAATGATACATTTGCTAATTTACCTTTTAACAGCCACAGAATAAGAGCAGTGTGGGCAACTGTAGTAGCTGTGCGACTTGTTCAAGTGATGATCTGCATGTATTTCCATTTCATACAAGAGACCCGTGGAAAATGGGCAGTATTTACATGAGAGCACTTTCCCATTTTCGTCAAACATTTGTTGGTATATTTCTGGAGTGGCCAAAACAAGAGTCTTGTAAATATACATGCATACCTTAATAAATGCAACAAGCAAAAAATAGAAAATGTCCTCATTAAACTCCACATCATTGCTTACCTTTTTTCTGTGCTGGAGTTATGCCAAGTGCCCTTCCAGTATAATCCATCACTTCCGCATTTGTACTATAAGTCATCATGGCATCCACATCTTGTTCCGGAATCATAACTTGAATCAGATGATTGTGAGCGAGAAGAGAAACTGGGTCTCCCTTCTTTGGCTTGTGTTGATCGCGAATGTGGGAACTGACCAACTCTTTGTTCGGATTCTTGAAGGAGCATTTAATACACTGCCACATGCTTAGAGTCTTGTTTCCACTCTCAGTGAGGGCACCACTTGCCTCATAGCCAGCCGTTTGCTGCTCAAGCTGCTTCTGCTGTTGCTCCTGAATTTGCTTCAGCCTGGATTTCTTTGTTGGAGGAGTCACAGGCATCATTGCGTTTTGTACTGTTTGCATGTCCTTTGCCATCATCACGTCTTCGCTTCTCATTTCCTCTTGATTCTGATGCAGATGGGCATGTCGAGAATGAGGCCGTTTCAATGTCAGATCAAATCCATTGGGAGGCACGTCATCTCCTCCTTCTCCTCGCTCTCTTTCTCCACCATTATTAGTAGAACCCATGTCAAGATCTTGTTTCTGTGTCGGAAGAATGAAAGATAATTATCAAATTATTTATTTGTCAGAATAAAGACAAGTCCAAACAAATGCCAAATCATGATACAATCTTGAAAATAATAACAATAATAATAAGATTGATTCATTGTTCATGCATACCAATAAAGAGTTCTGCTGCTGATACATTTCTCCACCAGCTAACATCCTGGTTTCAACAAAAGTTCGACCTTCCCCAGGCGAATTGACAGAGTTGCCCTGGTCAAGGGGATACGGGTGTTGTGTATCTTCTTTTTGATGATGTTGAGGTTGTTGAGGAATGGTAATGTGAATTTGCCTGGGATGATACTCAAACGCAGTAATCTCATCATGAGATGGTTCATACGGACTTGTAGTAGGAGGAGAGGATGCTGCTGCCAAAGCTTTGGCATACTTTGGTGATCTCTGCTTTGCTGGTGTTACTGCTGCCGGGACAATGGAGGAGGGTGGGCTATGTGCAACAACAGCGAGATTGCTAGCTAGTAAACTTTCCTTTGCTGCAGCAGAGGCTTGTATTTCTGGACTACTCTTTGGTGAAGCAACGGTGCTCCCCTTTGTTCGCTTGTTGGCCACTGTGCTGCAATCAGGTGCTTTGGCGTTTGCGGAATGAGTCAGAGACATGCTCACCAAGTAGTTGTCGTACTTTCTGTAGTCCCGTTGTCCACTTTCATGAGTAAGCAAGGTTTTTGCTGATGCGTGCTTCGGATCCTTTGGAGTTTTTAGCCTGATATGTTTGTTAACGTCCCACCTCCAGTTAGACTTGTAGTGACATTCCGAGCATTCAAACGGTTTCAAGTTGTAATGTCCCACAATATGAACATGAAAACGGGAAGCGGTTGTTGCCCAGAAAGAACAGTCGTTTTCCGGACACCTGTAAACTTTACGACTGGTGATGGCTTTGCCACCCTTGCCCGTTCCCTTATTTCCTCCACTCCCACTCTCTTCTTCTATTTCCTCATCGTCCTCTTCAGCCTCATTAGGTCTGTTTTCATTATTTTCCACTTCCTCTTCCTGGTTTCTACTTTCCTCCTCGTGATATCCCTGATATTCCATCTCATCCATACCAGTGTGAATGGCACCCACGCCAGGGGCCGTTTCAAAACCAATAAGATCGTCGTTGCTATCAGTAGGAGTAGTGGTAATAGCAGCAGCAGCAGAACCATTCAAAATCTGTATTTTAGAATCATACAGTGTTTCTTCAGACTCTTTCACTTCTTTCTTCTGGTCACAACTTTCACCGCTTTCTTCGCTTTCTTTCTTGGTAACTTGTTCAATGGCATCCACGCACTTCTCAAGATGCGTAGCCAGGTCCGCTGTAGACTTGCAACGTTGCCTACAATACTGGCAACGGTTTGACTTGGATGAACAAATTGTAGAATTCTTCTGTACATCTTCCTCTTCCTTCACAGGTTCTGCTGTTGTTACTGCTGCTGCAATTGTTGTTACAACTGCAGGTATTTCTTCAGTCATATGTGACTCAGTGTCTGATGTAAATTTTGGTTTTATTTTCTGGTAAAATTGTGCCAAAGCTCGGTGCTTTGGTTTCTTCAGGGATGAAAGGGCATGGGAGGAGAAATCACTGCCTAGAACTGGAGTGAAAGCGCTTTCTTCTCCAGAACTCTGCAACTGGCCATGAGGATGAGGTTGGGTCAAATTCAGGATACTTTGGTGGTGAGGACGTTCCTCGTCTGAGGAGGGTGCTACAGCCTGTAAATTATTATGATCACAACTCCCAAACGCATTAATTGCCTCGGAGGCTTTTAGCGGGGACTGACTCCTGTGAATGGCGGGGCTATTACTTGTACTGGATGCAGACTGTCCAGGTCTCGGTGACGTGGATCCTTTGGATTTTTTCGGTGGCAGGGGAATAGGTACAACAGGAAGACTTGGACTAGGGGGTGATTTGTTTGTGTACTCTGGACTAGATGATGGTGTTCTTGCTCGTTTATGATGATGATGGTGCTTCCCACTCTTGTGAATTCCATGTTGACTGGCCAAATGCTTTTTCATAACGCTGCTACTGGCTCCGTCTGCAGTCGTTTCAAAATCACACAGCTCGCATCTCTTTACGTTTTGCTTTTCATCAATGGAAGATGAAGTGGAGTCATTGCTGGATATACTTCCTGCTACTACTACAGCCACTGCCGCCGCCGCCGTCACTGGAGTTGCCGCTACTGCTTCTGGCAGTTGTGCTTCGACTGTGGTTGACTCATCCTCCTTTTTACCGCAACCACCACCACCACCACTGCTGCTACTACCGGAATTATTTTCATCGCCCAGGGATAATCCAGTCAGAGATCGGGATATACGTAATGGAGGAACTTTCTTTTCTGAGTCTGACGCAGTTGATGCTACAGCTCCCGTGGAGGAATTGCTATCGGTGTTATTGTTGTTGACAATGCTATTACTAACATTACTATTAGCAGAATTGCTACTGTTATTATTATTATTATTCAGTAGCGGATTGTTGATGCTTTGGTTTCTTGGTGGGATTTGTTGACGTTTCACACTCTCAATGATATCCTCAGGCACGTTTGAGTGGTGATTTTGTAAGGGAGTTTTCTTCCCTTTCGGTTCCGACTTTTTCCCTTTGCCCTTGGGAGTCTGAATCTTGATTTCTTCTTCCGAGTCGCTGCCACTGCCCAGACGGGCATTTTCTGACTTGGCGTAACTCATTTTTAATGTCGGATTTTACTCCACTCTGCAATAGTTAACATGCAAACTTTCATTTAAAAAGCAATATAACCATTAAAATTCATTTTATTTTAAAGCAAACAAATCAAGAAAGAAACTCTTTCAAAGAGTGGAGGTAGCATTGTGTATGAAAGTGCAGACAAAATACAAACTATCATCAGCCGCCCAGAAGATGCAAAAATATGAAGGACAAATATAAATGACATCATCATCATCAAGTGAGTTAATCAGATCATCATGACACCTTTAATACTGACACCATACAAAGTCAATCAATAAGAAATCTTCCATCCAGTACTTAGTGCTGCTATGATGCCTTTTTCCCATTTACATGATGATAATACTAACTTTTTTTGCGTCTTCTTACTTTTTCCTAAACATGTAGATGCATATCCACAAAATGATAATATGTAAACCCTGCTGGTGAGTGGTAATACTATCATGATGACGATAATTATCATGGTGACTCTTTCTGACTTTAAATGATGACGTGCGAAAGTTATCCGGTGCTTCCTACTAAACTACTACTTCTTCTTTACTACTCCCTTTCCACTGCGCTGCTTTCCATGCATGACATGAAGACATGATAAATGTTCCTATTACTCTTTCTAATATTTCACTCAATCCATCCATGCATAATTCTTGCTATCTAAACTGTCAAGTCTTATCATCACACAGACGAGGGGCACAGCTCTCCGCACCAGCGAGAGTAGATATCACCAAGCTATATACATACCTACATACATATTATTGATATTTTATTATGTATCTTATAGATGCATTCGCAATGAATATACTACTACACACATGATTATAATTTCATGATCAACAACAGTATCATTATTAAAACCGCCACTCAAAATGCAATAATAATAATATTACTTAGTTTTTTTTAAATACGACTAGTCGACATTCATAATAACACCCACAACAAAGTGTACCCACAAAAACCTAAACCATTCCATGTGAAAGATACTTAAAAGCACTTGAGCAGAAAAAGATGAATGAAATGAATTAGCATGATGTTACGTAATCCTACTCTCAATTCAAACTCAACAGAGTCGCAGCCGCGTGTAGAAATCACAGTGAAGCAATACGATATAGTATACTAGTTTGATGATCACGGTCTCTCTGGTCTGATCATCTGATCCTATTAACAAGCTGTCTGCCTCCACCTAACAACATACCTAATATCGTAATTCGAAAAGTACTCAACTCATCATCGTCATTATCATCTTGAAAACCACTCCTCACTCAACACTATTATTATTAAAGCGGAAGCGTGGTGGTGGTGGTGGAATGGCATGCATCGTGGTGGAACCTGCTGCCCTGTAAATGAAAAACTCCCACGACTCTTGTCTTCCACCACCACCGACGTAGACAACACACCACAGCTAACCTACTTGTGTGAATCAAATTTATTATGCAAATCAACATGTTTTTGTTTGTTTTCCTTACCTTTCAATGGATCCGACAAATTAATATGTAATCCGATCCAACACTATTTTGTAAATATTCATATGTACTTTTTTTTTTAAATATTTTCACAACAAAAAGTCACACTTGTTCACAGGTAATTTGTTGTGTAGGAGGAAACTCATTCACAAAATTCAATGTAAACAGTTTACTTGTTTTTTTAACATCGGGATTCACTTTGGATTCACAAGTCCACGAAAGAGTTTGCTTCAACTTTTCCTCTTCCAACAAAAAATGTGTGTGTACCGTGTCGTACCGTACTCAACAGACTGATTCGACTTGGCTGTAGTGGTGGTCGTAGAAGCGAACATGTGGTTTTTTTCTTGTTTGTCTTTCTTCACTTGACTCGCAGCAACAAAGTTCAATATAAATAGCTTATCACAGAACACAACTGTCTGGAAAAAAAAGGAAATCTTGCTGAACAACTCAACAAAGAAAAGTCAAATAATAATTTTGAGTTGAATGTATTTATAAAAGCTTTCTTTTACGCAGTCAGCATGAAATTGAAAAGAATTTTTAGTACACACACACATCATCACTCACTCAACTAGTTGTAGTAGTTTTACTTTTTCTTTTTCCCTACTTTTTTTTGCTATTTTTGGGGAAAATGCTTCTAGCGCTAAAATGTACATTACCTACATTACTCGGTTCTGTCTGTTCACGAAAACACGTTGCGTTGATTTGGATGACTAAAAAGATCACACTTCTCGTTTCATTCAATGCCACGATTGCTTCTGCTGGCTTGCTTGTTTTACTTTACTTAGACGTCGCCGTCAACTGCAGAGGAGCGAATAGGATGGATGTTTGTCCTACGTCGCCCATCGCACTACTACAAGTTCTTCGGCAAGCACGCCAAGACCAACCAACCCACAAACTTTTTTTCCTGTCTGTTCTCTCTGCTGCTGCTGCTGCTGGTTTGCTTGCTTGCTTACTTACTACCACGGACCTACTATACACACGTCCGCGTCCGTCTCCTTTGCTTCGTACTCAATCCACCACACCAGCAAAAGAAGAGAAGTTTCTTTGCTGCTGCTCTTGCCGTTGCTGTCTGTGTCTGTCTGATTTGCTCTTTGCTGATTGTGTGAGTGTTTTTTTGTATTTGAGAGAGGCGTAGAAGAAGAACAGAAGAAGAGAACAAAAGTTTTTATGTACGTAATTTTTTTTCTATCCTCTTTTCTTTCTTTCTGGCTGGCTGCTCCTGCTGCCACCACATTTTTTTATTCCTCCTCCTCCGCCAGCTTCTGGAACAAAACTATGAGAAATCCACCTAGTCTCTCTGCCTTTTTTTCCAGGCGAAGAACAAAAATAGTCCGTGCTGGTGGTAGTGGAGTCGACAACGAGAAAAGAAAAAAAAGAGATGTGATGTTGATGATGATGATGATGATATCGACTCACACTCACACCACTTTACTCTTTTTTTCCAGAGAGAACGAGAAAAAAAATGTATAAAAAACTACTACCGGAGCACTGCTGCTGCTTCTTTTTCTTTCTTTTCTGGCCTGTCTGACTTTACTTGGCTCTCTCTTTCTTTCTGACTCCCTTGGTTTTTCCTCCGTCACATATGTACATACAATAAGATTTTCATGGAATGAAAAAAGGATACGACATGAAGAGGAAGAAGAAGAAGAGGGAGATGGAAACGAGATGACGAGGAAAAATAGCAGTGTGTTGTGATGTTAGAGAGAGAGATAGAGAGTATGTGGAGGCGAAAAAAAAATAAGAGGAGGAAGACGAGGTCGAACCGACCCTTCCTTTAATTCTAGTTTCATGTAGTTTCTTCAGTAAAAAAAATAGCAGAGAGCTGCTGATCTTCTCTCTTTCTCTGTCTCTTATAATAATATAATAAACTTCTTTTCCTATATACATACATTTTCATAGTAAAAAGCAGCAGAGCTTTATTTGCTGGTGGTCGCCTCTTCTTTTTTTTCTGTTCTTCTGTCTGACTGGCATCTAACAGCACTCACATGGCTATGTGTGTGTGTGTGTGTGTGTTATGTGCATACACATGTACATGCTACATATTATAATGTTGTTCACTTGACTATATCGCCGCCACTGCCATATACTATATAACTTCTCTAACAGTTTCTGAATCTGAACGAAAAGAGCGAGAGATAGAATGTGATACGGAAAGACTACTTACTAACTTTGCCTCCTTTCCACCACCACCAACCACACAAAATGTTATCTTTATTTTCTGTCTGCTCCTGATGATGATCATGTTGTTGCTGCTGCTGCTGCTCCTGTTTTTTATACAGGGATAACTATCATCCTCGTCATTCTCATATATAAAAATATATTTCTTATTCCTTACTATATCACTATACAGTAACATGAAATGAAAAGATATGCACACACACATGTGTGTATGTGTGGATAGCATGTATATATGTATTTTTACACTTTTTTATACCATCCATCCAGTTTCCCATCTCATATTATTATCATCTCTTTGCATGCGTGTATCTATACGGAGTGTTGCTTTTTTGCTTCTTGTCGCCTTGCCTTTTCTTTTTCTCGCTCATCTCAATCTTTTTCTTCGTCTTCCTCCATCATCATCATCCTCATTTGAACATCAGTATCGCCAGCACCACACCACTACCCCCACCACCACCACCACCGACACCGACACACAAGTCAAGTAAAGACTCATCCAGTAGCAAAAGCAAGGAGAGTCATCATCATCTGTATATACTTATCTTCGCAGCACAGTATTGTTGCCAACTCTCATCTCAAAAGATATGTGTGTATTTCTGTTTTATAAAGGTCTTCTTTTTCACAAGACTCGGACTTCTCAAGGAGGAGGAGGAGGAAGAAAAAAAAGAGACTTTTCTTACAACATCAACATCATCATCACACCACCACCACACCAGCATTACCACTGATTTGGTTCTTCTCTGCTGCCACCACCACCACCATGCCATACCATCAACCAACACGTTCTTTTCTTATTTTTTATTTTTATATTTTTTATCTTCACTAAGAATGTATTTTGCTCGTCTCTCTGCTTCTCTGCTTCTCTCTATAGAAAAAAATGTACCTAACAACATTTGCAGCACTTCTTTCTTACAAACTTGCTGGTTGGTAAACTACATAATGCATACATATATACCTAATCATATGACTAGACTATATGAATCTATATGGATGTATATATCCACATGTGTGTGTGTGTGTTTAATATCTCCCAGAGAGGAGACTTGCTTCACTTGCTTGCCTGCTCCTCTGGCACATTACTCACATCACATCCATCCAACTTTACTACACAAGCTAGAAAAAAAGGGAGAAAAAAAGTTTTTTGCAGAAAGACTGAGAGAGAGAGAAGAGAGAGACGAAGACGACTGAAGAGGAAACGAGGTTGAATCTCCCTTCTTCGAAAAGAGCGCAAAGAGCTTTTTATGTACGTATTATATCTGCTGACTATACACAAAAACCATATAAATGCATACATATTACACAATAGTTATATTCACATATGTATATACACACAAGCAAAAAGCTCTCATGTCTTTTTTCTCTCTCTGTTCTGTGCATCGTGATCATCATCATCATCATCATCATCCTTTTCCATCCACATCTCTTCTTCTGAATTTCCTCCCAGCAGCAGCAGTGGAAGTAGTCTACTCACTGCATCATATTTTTTTCTTCTCTCTAGCTCTCTCTATCTCTCTCTCGCTCTTCCCATTTTCATGAAAGAAAAGGATGAAAACGACCAAAAAGTAGTAAAAAAGGAGACGAGAGAAGACTAGGACTAGGCAGGCATGCCATCATGTCAAACAAAGAAAGAGAGAGAGAGATTCTCAAGCAACAAAATTTTCTAGAAGACGATGGCGATGGAAATGAGGAAGAGTGGAGGAAAGAGAGAGAGAGAGGAGAGGAGGAGGATATGGAAAAAGCTTCTATCATCATCGCCACGTTTTCTGCTGCTGCTACTGATGATGTTCCTCTACAACTTTACTTTGTAAAGAGAGAGAGAGTTCTCAGCTCAACTCACAGTTCTCCGTTTTTACTCATGAGGCTGACTATTACTATGGCGGAGATGATGATGACTATGAAACAAATAGCATCTCCGTCGTCCTCGTTGTCGTCGTTCTCTTTTCTTCCTTTCCTCTCTTCTCTCTCGACTAATACTCTTTTCTACTATATTATTATTATTATTATGATCATCATCGTCATGATCATGGTAGCCGTCGTCAACTTCAACATCCACATCCTCCTCTCTTCTCTCTCTTCTCCCATTTTCATCGAGGCGACATGGCATAGCTATACACATAGTTATGTGCTCTACGTGTGTAACTGCAACTACTACTACTACTTGTTTCTATACTATTTACTCACATATTATATATTATTGTATAAAGGCATATTCATATCATGATATTATTATTATTATTATTATATAGTAGACCAGCATTATATATAGTTATTTTTGCCATAATATTATATGCATTATTGCAGAAGAGCTGCTTGTTCTGGCCTAGCAAGCAAGTTTTTCGTAGAAAAGCAGCAGCATCAACCAAACCAGCCAGCATGACTATGCGACTATCAAAAAGTCTCCTCCTGTTCCTTTTTTTGCTGTTGTTGTTGTTGTTGCTGTTGCCTTTGATGATAATGATGATGAGGATGGTGGTGGTGGTGCCGGTACTCTGTTTTGTTGATGGTGGTGGTGGTAGTTGTAGTAGTGGAGCTTCTTTTTTTCTGCTGCTGCTGTTGTTGTTGTTCTACATAAGCATCTTGCATGCATGAGCACAATAATAATAAGCTAAAAACCAAAGTAAAGTAACGTAGGTTCAGTTAAAGTTAACAGCGCGACATCAGCAACAACAGAATGAACGGTGGCAGGCGGGCAGGGAGTGCAGAATAGAATATAGTGTGTGTGTGTGTGTGGTGTGATCGTGATGATGACGGCGGTGGTGGCAGCGGTGGTAGTTCTAGTGGTATTGGTAGTATCATGAAGAAATAGCACACACACACACACAGTTAGACATTCAGGCAAAATAACATAATATCCGCAGCTCTCTCTCTCTCTCTCTTTTATTTTGCATCGCTTACTTTTCGTCGTCCTAGGCTGGTTGCTTTTTTTTCCTCGTTGAAGTTGGAGTAGTAATCATCATCACTACCACCACCACCACCACTACAATCATCATCATCATCGTCGTATGTTCTTTTTTATGGTGGCTTAATATAAAGAATAAAAGCGTATAACTTTTTGTATAGAGTTATCTATATATCTAGTTATATAGGCATGCATAAAATGATAATGAATATGTGAGTTGTTTTGCGAGAGAGCCTTGTGCTCTCCTCATCATCATCTTCATGAGCCATGAACGGAGTTAAATGTATCTACCTACATACATATGTACATTTGTATAGGAACCAGAACTAGCCTATTATATTGTACTGTGCACATTTATATGCAGCTATATTTTATATGAATATGTACCTATGTGCTTTTTATCCACATGACCGACTCATTGTCGTCGTGAGAGAGAGAGAGAGAGAACAAGCAAAAAAAGAGAGATGAGAGGACAGGAGAAGAGTAGAACAGCAGCAGCAGCAGCAACAACAACGGCATAATCATCATCATCATCGTGATGAACAGCTTCAACAACCACCGACCAACTGACTACTATCCATACATCCATCCATCCGTCCAATTCATCCATTCAGCACCGCACCACCAGAAGCAGCAAGAGAGAATAATATATTATTATGATATATTTTTGTGTGAGAGTTGTAAAGACGAGAGAGAAGAGAGGCTCGTCTGGTCTTGCCTCTGATATGCCTGCCTTAGTGGCTAAGCTAGTTTACAAGTCGATGATGATCATGATGATGATGATGATGTGCTCATAGTACACAACTGCTCAGAGTATTTTTTTTATCTAAGCAGCAGAAGAGAGAGAGACAGAGAAGTAACCTTCATCCTTTGCCAACACCACCATCATCATCAGTCTCATCATCATGAATAGAACACGAAAAAAACCATGCCGTGAGAGAGATATCACAATATCACATCGCACACACACATACA